>CM056956.1:2370773-2677687 GCA_029856935.1 Cyclocarya paliurus
GATGAGTTTATGAATATCTCTTGGCAATACAGTAAGATTCTCACAGTTCCGTAATTTCAAGGTCTGCAAATTGCACAACTTACATATGGAATCAGGTATCTTTCTAATTGGAGTTCCAGAAAGATCCAAATATCGTAGATGTTTGATTTTGCGAAATGAATCTGGCAGCTTGATCAAATTCTGATAATAAAATAGACTGAAAACTCGCAAGCATCTTAGTGTTGGCAACAAATCATGCACAAGTTCTTTAACTAGCATTGCATTATAATTATCATATATTGGTAGGAAAGTACGCAATCTCTTGGCCTTGTAGAGCGCCCGAAGCTTTTCATTATTATCACCACGTCCTAAGAAAAATGAAACATGGCGTGTCTTGTTGACAATGTCGAGAGAGTTTTCACCCTCCAACCTAACGGTAAATTGTCCAGAAACAAATCTTGCCAAGTCGTTGATAAGATCATGCATTCCGAACCTCATTTTCTCATATTTTATACTTGATTGTTCGAAGAATGATCTTGATACAAGATCAATGAAGTAATCATCACCAATTTGTTCCATTGTTTTGTCTGTCACTTGTGGTAACAAACCTTCTGCCCATCCACAATAAGATTAAATCTTCTTTTTCGAAATAATGGTCTTTAGGAAATATTGAAAGTAAGCAAAGCAACGCTTAAGATGTAAGGGCAAATATTTGTAGCTTAAATCTTAGAGCAGGAATAACATCACTCGCCAAGTCCCATATTTCGCTCCTCATTATCTTATTCCACTCCCTAACATCTAGTTCAGACCACAAGATAGCTCCAATTGTCTTTACTGCTAAGGGTAGGCCATCACACCTTTTCACAATCTGTCTACCGATTACTTCCAACTCCGGATGAGCATCAGAGTTACCAGAAAGAAACGCATGTTTTGAAAATAGTTTCCAGCAATCTTCTTCTTGTAATTTCTTAATTCGTGAATTTCAGTAGAGTGCATGATTGATGCAACTCGTTTCTCCCGTGTGGTTACAATCACCCTGCTACTCCCATCTACCCCAAATCTAAAGGGGTTGCTGAAGGCCTCCCATTCAGAATAATTCTTATTCCAAACATCATCTAAAACAAAAGAAATTTCTTCCCTGTCAAATTTTTCTGTAGTGTAACTTGAAGCCACTCTAGACTCTTACTATCGCTGTTACTTGACAATCCAAGCTTCTCTAAAATTGTTTTCGTCATCTGAAACACATCAAAATCATCTGAAACACAAATCCATGCTTTAAGATCGAAATGCTCCTCCATTCTGTCGTCGTTGTATACAAGTTGAGCAAGGGTTGTCTTACCAAGTCCCCCCATGCCAACAATAGCAATCACACACAACTCATTGCCACTTACATTATCTGACAGCAACAAATTAATTATTGCCTCCTTATCATCAGTCCTACCCAAAATACCAGATTCTTTAACCAAAGAAGCTATAATGGGCAATCTTCTTGATGATTTCCCTCCAACGCCTTCTTTCAAACCTATAACATCCTTCTGTTTTACCAGATGATCCAATATCTCGAGTACGCCTTTTATCTTTGGTTCTATCTCCTTGACAAAAGGATTAAGAAAAGTAGAGATGGATTTTCGTACCTTAGTTGCGACAGTATGAAATTCAGCATCCAACTTGCATCGCAAGAGTACTTCAGTATGAATCTCGTCCAGGATATCCTCTGCATCATAGACGGCATCTTTGAGCTCATCAAGCCACTTTTTCACCGTAGGCTTTGTAAATTGCATTTTCTCTGCATCTTCGAGCATCGCATTCGCAGACAGCAAAGCTATCTCCAGCCTCTTCAAGAGTCTTTCTTCAAGTTTTCGGCTTCGAAAGAAGTCAACGAACTCAGGGGATGCAACTCTTTCAAAGAGTACTTGGAGGAAGGGGAAAGAAGTAGGCTTGCAACCTGAGCCATGTTTTCTGGGATGAAATAGCAGAAACCGTAGTAAATGAAAGATCAAGGAGAGCATGAGATGCTAAGGTCTCTTTCTACTCATACAATGTGCTAATTAAATACTATGTATATTGATCATACAGCTGAAGGACGCGTTAAAGAAATTAGTTTAATAATAGTGTGAGAGAGATCGAGACCGTGGTAGTTGAGACCAATTCAACCAGCAGTTTCTTTTAAAGTATCCTCATGCATGCAGGCAATAGTTTAGCCTTTTTTCTTTTTACTAATCTATTCAAAATCATGAAACGTATATTGCATGGATTAGTCATTATTCTCTGTATAATAATTAAATTTCATTATTATTTTAGTATTTATAATATTTATTTTTGTATCTATATTTTTCTAATGCGTATTTAAATCCATCGTATCAGCTCCATTTTCCTTTTAATACTTTTCAAAAACACTAACTTATACAATCAAAATACATTCATTTTACTCAAGCAAATCTTTTGTAAAAAAGTAGACCATACAAAAAATAACAGGCTTTTCTACATTTTTGAAGTGAGTTCTACTTTTTTATAAAGGGATTGCACGGGACTTATCTATTTAAAACTTCTACGTATCATTTCTCAATACTAATATTTAGCCGGACTCATTTTCGACTTTGTAATTTGCCAACTTTGAAGTTCTATTTAGTGTTGGATGTGCGACTTGATAGAAATTAAAAATAAGATAGAAACCAAAATGAAAAGAGAAAAGAGGTAGGGAGAGACGAATTTTAGGGATTGTATTTTTAATATTTTGAACTGTGATTAAATACAAAGTATTGACTCTTGTTTATAAAAAAATTTCAAAGAAATTAGATAAGGATAAATATTTTGATTACTATAAAAATCAAATTTTTTGAGTGAATAATTATTCAAATCACTTAAATTTGATGATTATAAAAGAATAATATTAATATGTCCTCTCATTTTGCTCCCTTATTTTGACTGCTCATGCATTTAATTTTTTTAAATAATTTTTTTAATTGCTGATTAAGGAAGTAATTATTAATGTATTGGCATTTTTGGATTTTTTTAAAAATATTTAAATATGTTTAAAAAATATTTAAAATAATAAAAAAAAAGTACAATTTACACTAGGAGACACACCAAATAGACAAATTGAGGGAGCATAATAGTACTACCCTATAAAAATCAAATAAGATAAGAATCAAATCAAATTTTTTATTTGACATTATCTCTAAGACGACTATAATCTAGTTTATCTACCAAATAATGGATACACCACTTCAATTTACATTATCTTTATTTAACATTATCTCAAACTTTTTCTCTTTCTTTTTATTTTTTTATGGTCATATCACTTGTGCGAGGTCGTCCATCTTTAAAAGATGGACCGGTTCTTTTCTTTCTTTCTTTAGAAGGGCCGGTTCTTTTCTTTCTTTTCTTTTTTGAATGACCAAACATGAGAGACTTCCTCCAATTTGCATGGGAATGTGGAGAAATGAATTTTGCTTAAAGTTCTTAGGGTGGAATTCCATAAAATCCAAAGAATATATATATATATATATATTATATATATATATATATGTCTCTATTAAATAAGTGTCATTAATCCAGAGTGAACAATGAATTTTCGTCCAAACACAACGTATTGTTCTGTTTTGATTCTTTGTCCACCGACTAACTTTTTGGTCTTTGTACATTTGAATGGTTATCTGTCCAAAGCACAACGTATTGTTCTGTTTTGAGTCTTTTGACGATGTCTTAAAATGTTAGAAGTGGCGTGAGTTTTATAATAATAAATTGAGGAATTGAGTAGAGATGGAAGTTATATTGGTTTGTTTTATAAAAAGAGGATAAATGGAGTAGAGATGAAGGTTTTCTTTCTTTTTTTGAAAATTCTCGTCCAATTTTTAAAATATATTTAAATAATAAATTTCTTAATTTTAAAAAAAGTATTCTTCTTCTTCTCTTTTCTTTTTTAAGTTACGGCATTTTTATATTTTAAATTAATATTATACGCTGATGATCAGTTGAAGAACTAATCAAAAGTAAAGTAAGTTGAGTTGAAGATTTTTATATGCTAGGCCAGAAATTAGGAAGATCGAATGTCTCTACTATAGATAAAAAATAACTGGTCCGACTTGTCTCCTGTCATAAAAGTAACAGGACATCTACGATTAAAATTCAATGGCCAATAACCAAATGAATGTCATGCACACTTTTTTTTTTTTTTGGGTGGTGCGAGAATGCAAAAAGCCATGTAAAAATCCATTATACGCTGGCCACTGAACTTATTTGGAACACTTAGGCCTTGTTTATTTTCAAGATTAAAATTTAAAATTTTAAAAATTTTAAAAACCTCCCATCTCATCATTACAATTTTTTCAAATTTCTATATAAAATAAAATAAACAATTCAACTTTTTCAAATTTCAAAACAAATATATTATTAAAAAATATATTCTAACAATATTTTATTTAACTTTTTAACTTTAATCTCATCTCTGAAAACAAATAAGGCAGCCTTGTTTGTTTTCAAGATTCGTTTGGATTCCAAACTCATCTCAACTCATCATTACAATTTTTTCAAATTCTAATACAAAATATAATAAATAATTCAACTTTTTCAAATCTCAAAACAACTTTAATATTTAAAAATAATATTCTAACAATATTTTATCATCTCAACTCAATTCAACCCAACTCATCTCAACATCCAAACGCATAAAACTCAAAACTTTAAAAACTTTGAAAACCTCTCATCCCATCATTACAACTTTTTTAAATTACCATACAAAATAAAATAAACAATTCAATTTTTTCAAATTCCAATACAAATATAATATTAAAAAATATATTCTAACAATATTTTATTTAACTTTTTAATTTTAATCTCATCTCATCTTATTTCATCTCTAAAAATAAACGAGGAACCACTTGCTTGTATGAAAAAGAAGAAGAACCAGCAACAAAAGCATGAATTGGTAAATGTGAATTTACTTTATTTTACATTTCTGTCTGATCATATATATGTTATTCAAAGTCTTTTGTCAAAGAGCGTGGTGAAAGAGTCAATGATTGGGATTCTATGCTTCACAAGTACAATGCAGTGACAATTCTTGCTACAACTTTTGTTTGAATTGGAAGAAAAATGGGCAAAAGCATATATGCAAAGATGTCATTTTTGCATGAATGATTTCCACACAATTGAGTGAAAATTTGAACTCTGACCTAAAGGATTATTTATAGTCAAATCATAATATTGTTTCTTCATGCATTTTGAAAGGTTACTCAATGTTAAACGCAGAGTACAATTTCAGGCAAAAGTTGCCATAAGTTGAGATTACATGAACACCTATGTTGATACAAGCAACAAATATATATACTTCTAAATTATTTTTGAAGTTTCAATGAGCTTTTGTCAAAGAGCGTAGTTAAAGAGATTCGTTTCATGAATATGTAGTGTCAATATATGGGAAGCCTAAAGAAGGTAGAGTCATATGGAATTCTTTGAAAAACAATGTTTCATGCAATCATAGGAAGTTTGAGAAGTGTAGAACTTTGTGTATTCATAATTAATTAGAAATTCTTGATGTTATGGATATTAAGATACTACCAGAAAATACATTTTTACGATATGGATAAAAGAAGAAAAAAGTGAGATTGTGCAAGACTTCAATGGACATGATATCATAATAGACACCAATTTGGAAGTCACAACTCGATACAAGTCTTTGTACCCCATGTATGTGAATCTTATTAGTTGGGCGATTGAATGTGAAGAAGTCTCAACACACTTCTATAAACTTATATATGTTCTTTATAATATAATCTTAATTTAGTGATTGTCAAACACGAAATTTGGTCAAGTGTAACTTCATCTATGTAAATTAGTGGACTTGATAGTTCCAATCCATTTTTTCCATGTCATCCATATAGGTGCTAACCCTTGCACTTTACTTTTCCTCTTTTCATTTCAGTTAATTTCATTTTAAGAAATTTTATGCTATTACTAATCACTATAAAATGAAATAGGATTTGTATATTATATCTGCTAAGTTCTCCTGTAATCTTTAGCCTTCATCATTATATCAGATAGCCTTATAAAATCAACGTTTTTTTTTTTTTTTTAAAATTTTATTTTGATAGTACTTAGTAAATTTTTTTACGTTACTTAAGCAAACTATATATCTTATCTTCATTTTCTTTGAATAACTACAATTTTTTGGAATCTAATTTGGAATATTAGAGGATAATATAACCAAGAGGAAATCATGTCCTCATGCAAGTATGAACGTTAAAGACACGATTATCGAGATTTCTTCCAAGAAATATGGCTACAGCTCAAATATGTCCAATTAGACAACCTTTGGTCATGCTTGGTTCAAGGATACAATGGACCATAATTTAGGCATGCATTGATGCTCAAGACAAGTTTTAAATATGTATTGTTTAGAACTGAATTCTTAAAATCCAAACTTGTTAAATATAACTATTAATTACATGACCTTCTTGACAGTATGATATCAACTTGGTTGCTTTTGATTTTACAAATAGTTTTGCCTTTTGGTGTGCTTAATTTAGAGATACCAATTCTGCGTTAGGTAGTCTCCACCAACAATTGCAGTACTCTCTCCGTAACATAATATAGCAAGACATGTTGTCCGCTCCGTTACCAAACAAAAGGGTCTAGATTGGCAACATGAGGCAACACTGGCCATTGAATTTTATAAACAAGAGATGTCCTGTTGCAAATTAAACATCAGAAATGTAAAGCCCAACAAAAGCTCACTTGAACAAGTGCAAACCTAATCTCCCGATATAATAAATAAAATTCTTGAAAAACTGGCTTTATATCAATCTTTGTACAAGAGTTTGTCCTGCATCACTTTTACTTGTTAAATATAGGTTTTGAATCAAATGGCATGTCTTTCAATGATTCAAACTTTTAACAAAATCTTGGTCCAAAACTAAACAAAAAATTAGTAATGTTAACTTCACAATCTATACCCTCTGGTGTCACCCAACTACTTTTTATAACATAATCTGAAAATTTGGGCTATAATTATAAGATAGTCTGAAAATCTGAATATCGGTCATAATTGGATTCAAGATTTTCAATAAATTCTTAATTGAAGTACTTTTTTTTTTTTTTAAGTTTTGTGAAAGATAGGTTTTGAATCAAAAGTTTTTAACACATATTTCTATTGGGCGTGTAAAAGAGTGATTGGACTCATTCTAAACATGTTGAAAAAAAAAAAAAACTTTTGTGATATTTATTTCTTTTCTTAAACTTGTTTACATAGAAGTAATTAAGTTGCTATTTGTTTAGGGGTAAATGTCGAAATTGATAGTGTACCAAATGAGCTGATTGCCACATTAGTTGGTAGTTCAAGGTTATTATACCGAATTTCCTCCTTTTTCTAATTATATCTAAAATATATTTAGAGGGTGAAAAACTTTTGTTTGTCACTTGATTTCCCTCACATCTTCGAGCAACACACTCGATCATAGACAAAAATGCTTGCATTACTTTTATGAAAAATGCATAGAAAAATTCAATGAATTTGTGAGATGGCATTCTTTTTAAAAGAATTATAATTGATCGGAGGAGTTAAGGAACAGACAAGTAGGCCTGCAACCTAATGGAGTAAAATCAGATTTTAATCTTTGTTTTGGTTCTACATAAAAGAATGTATTATATTTGATCATACAGAAAACTAACTAAAATTAAATTTCCTTCTACAACACAGGCACAATTAATTGATCCAACGTCTAGACTGTTCGTCTTGGTGACATAAATTTAGTCATCATGGTTGCATGACAGCGGCGCATCTTAAGAAAATGTTATAATTTTCAAAATTATGATATGTATATACATACATATATATATATGTATGTGTGTGTGTGTTTGTTCAATTGGAAATAGATGTACTTAATATTGTCGTTAATTTGACTTGGAAGAGTTCCACATGGAAAAGAAAGAAAACAAAGCGAATGTGGCTGCAGGAAAAATCTTGGGCGAGCAACGGAGCCCGCGCCGAGCATGCAAACTAAGTCTTGGGTGAGCAATAAAGTTCATGCCGAGTACATGGTGTTAATGCAAAAGTTGGTTAGGACTAGGTGACTTAGTTGAGAAGTTGGATATGACTAGGTGACTAAATGATAAGGCTTATCTTATCATTATGTGTTTAAATTTGGATGAATGTAAAATAAGTGTTGACTTTATCTTTAAACAATATTGAGTCTATCTAGAAGTCCTTAAGGTTGTTTAAATAAATCTGTCATATGAAATTCGAATTCAAACAAAGATCTGCAATTATCCAAGACAGAAACTGAACAACAGATTAGAAACTACAAGTGAAGAATTATCTCGACATGCCAGTACTTCATCAAGAAACACTCTCGCGACTGTCTCTGCTTGTCAGTAGAATCCTATTTTAATTGGGACTCTTTTCAGATCTATTATTTAAAGAAATTCGGTTTCCTAATCCAGAAGTGAGTTTGATTAAGGATTATTGAGATATATTTCGTGTGCTTATGAAGGGAAAATTCTCTTGAAGATTTTCACTTGAATTTTCATCTCTCCTTAAGTGTCATTGTGCTCCGAGTTTGGAGAATCATGTGATTGGACTTCAGCCTCTAGAATTCTAGGAGGAAAGGCAATAGTTGAAGATCGTCAGAGGTTCTGGCTGCTACCGCGGTAGAAGACAAATGGGTCACTTGTCTGGACAAGTAAGAGTGTCAAGTTGTAAAAGTTTTGTAATTGAACTTTACTTGTAATTGATTTTCAAATAATAAAATTGATTTTTCTGAATTTGGCTGCCCTGTAGGATTTTACCTTTAAAGAATTCTTTAAAGAGTTTCCCTTCGTAACCAATCGTTGTGTTATGCAAGTTTATTTATTTTATGTTATTAATTGCATACTTGAAGACTAACCAATTTGTTGAGTGAATTGGTAGATATTTCTATTACATTACCATACAAGGGTACTTGGGTAATTTCACATGGGCACAATCTCGAGCAAGCAATGAAGCTTGCCTCAAGTGCATGGGCAAAGTCTTGAGTGAGAAATGAATCTCGCCTTGAGCATTAACTATAATTTATGGGTGAGCAATGAATCATGCTCGCCGACAACAAGCTTAGCGAGCACTTAGCTTGCACGCACACTAAAGCTAAGGCAGATAACGAATCGCGTTCCCAACTCGCTCAGAACAACAAGGAATGCAAGCAAGCAAGGAAGCTCGCCTTGTCCAACTAAAAATATGCCAAATCTAACGGTCAATATTGAATGACCGTTATTTACTAGTGTGATCTGACAAGTGAGGCTAAAAATATATTAATCAACAGTCATAAACTATTTTTAACTTCCAGAAACTGCCCAAGTCAACAATTATTGTCATCTAATGGCCATAATCTATTTTCAAAAGTCAAATACATTGACTAAAGAGGTATGTTACTAGTTTTTATAAAACCACGCCTAATCAAAACATAGATACAGATTTTTCTATTCCAATTCATGTTAGGTGCGGTTTGGATAGTGAGAGAAGATACAACACTTTTGCAATCTAAACGGGACATTAAGTTTTTGCCATCATTCTATGTTAGGGGTCATTAAGGCCTCGTTTGTTTTCAGAAAACATCTCATCTCATCTTAATTTTATCATTACACTTTCTCAAATTTCAATATAAAATAAAATAAAAAATTCAATTTTTTCAAATCCATCTCACTTATCTCACCTAATCATTACAACTTTTTCAAATTTCAATCCAAAATAAAATAAACAATTCAACTTTTTCAAATCTTAAAATAAAATAATATTAAAAAAAATATTATAATAAAACTTTATTTTACTTTTTAATTTTAATCTCAACTCATCTCATCTCATCTTTAAAAACAAACGAGACCAAGTTTTTGCCAGAATCACAAGACTTTTGATGATCTAGTTGAATTTTGGTAAGGGCATAACACAATCAAACAACATAATTGTCTTTTTGGGCGTCATTGTATCTCGGAGACAATTTTGCTTTAACATAATGCATGCTAATTGATCTAGGCCGATGGAATGCTCTCCCCCACGGGTAACACAAAAAAGGTCGATGGTTAGTGTTACACCCTTAGTCAACGTTCTCCCTGAAGAAACGATGGCACCCACGCCCAAGCTGAAGGAAAATGGTGTAATGCCGAGGTCTGAGGGAGATGTAGGGTCTGTCAAAGTGGCATAGAAAGGATCACAAAGGGGATGAAACAACGACACCCATGTTAGAGGTGAAGGATCTTGATGCGCTACCAAGACTTGGGGGATTTTATGGGTTTACTGCCAATCCAAAACCTCCAATAGTGACCATGGCCTCACTACTTATGATAGAGAGAACCCGTTTTTCGGTATCTCTTTAGGCATCTTGTGACAACAATAAGGGAGCTATTGAGGAGGTATGAGATTTGAATGCAGGAGATGGTGTGGAGAAAATTTTGGGTTTGTCGCTGGTGCCTTGCGAGGAGGAATGTTTAGGGTCTGGTATACAGTTTGGAGTTGAGTCTGGGGAAGATTATGTCCCCTTGTTATCTCTTCCTTCTATAGCTAGTTCATCATCGGATTGGATTTTGTAAAATGTTAGCGAAATACAGTAGTGTGTGAGGATTACATATGAAGTATTTGACAATCAATTCACAGCACTAGTCACTACTATTAAGACGAGTCACTTACTTGAAACAAATTAAGATTTAAGAAGAGTAGAGAGTTAAAGCGTATTATTTAGACAATCAACTACAACACTAAGGGTGGTAATCCAAGTTGAAGGAGGACTAGAGTGAGTGCAAGACCAGTTGTATTATAAAACCTTCCTCTATCCTTGTAGGAATGGGTGGAGTATTAGTTTCAGGTGGAGTATGTAGAATAGTGCTTCTAAGGAGGTTCTGGGTGGAGTCTTTAGTTTTGTGGAAACAAAGAGTTAGGGTACTACTTGCTTTGTTTTGGGGAGGCACGTTTTGTCTCAATTAGGCTTAGTGTATATTTAATAGGTTTCTGGTTTTTCCTCTTGGGCATTGTTCCCTATATGGGTTTACTGTTCATTAAGAACTCTCTATTATGGGCTAGGTGTTCTCTCTTGTATATATCCAATATATTTGGTTACACCTATTGATATTAATCAATTTTTACTAATATAAAAAACTAATTTATCTAAATTGGTAGGGGTGAAAATTATCTTAAGAAAAGTTCTAAATTTGTGCGCGTTTGAAGCAAAAATCCAACTTCATTTTTCTTTTCAACCACTTCTTAAACCTTCTCCAACAGTAAGTTAGTGAAGTGCAACTACATTTCTTCTTCTCAAAGTTTTCCAATTGTTTCCTAGCACTTTATTTAAAACCGGAACTCTTGTGTGCACAAAAGTAAATAATAGAACATAAGGTCATTTTAGTAGTGCTAGGAGGAAGTTACTTTTGTACTGGTGAGTTGGACGAGAATTCTCTCCTAGATAGATTTTTTCTTAAGCTACACTCAAATTCATAGCATTCAACTTCAATACAAAATCCACAATATTTTCGTGAGAGCGAAGCCAAAAATGGATTAATTGTTAAGAGGTTTTGGAGCCCCTGTAACAAGAGGCATGCATGTTGCTTGTCTGACATAAAAGATAGTTCTTTTTTTTTTTTTGACATCAAACAACATTGCATTAATCACTGAAAATGGCCTTCAGCCAGTACAATTGTCTTTATACAATCAGCTACACAATCAATATCAACTAATTCATACTCCATATTAACAGCTTGCTGTGCTAATTGGTGGGCAGCACCATTAAGCTCCCTTTTGACATGTCGAATTTGCCATGTAGTGTTAGTCATAATCTGCTGCATATCTGAAACAAAACACTGAAGCTTCTCAGCAATATGCTCCCTTGGACCCGTCATTGTCTGCACCACATGACGTGAGTCCCCTTCAAAAAGCACATAATTCAGCCCTATCTCCTTACAGAAGTTGGCAGCAATTATTAGTCCCTTAGCCTCTGCAATAGTTGGATCAACACAATAAAGCTTTGGTTGCATTAAACTGGCAAGAACAAGACCCTCTTCATCCCTAATGATAACCACAATGCCAATCTTATTAAACTCAGGTCTAATTGCCACATCCCAATTGATTTTAATCCAAGAAGGTGGAGGAGTTTCCCAATGATCTGCTATCTGCTGGAGGGGAATTCTAGTTACTGGTTGTTGCTGCATAGCAGTTTGGTAGCTCTCATAAGCTGTGACAGCTCGCTGAAAAATCAGAGCAGGTGCCTCGAAATAGCCCTCGTGTATGAGTGTATTTCTTCTGAACCATATGAACCTGGCCAAGATAGCAGAAAACCAACTCTTGAGCTGATAGTCGATCTGACAGTTGCTCAAAAACAATGAAAAAGTCAGTTGCAGTAATTGAAGCCTTTTGTATTGATCTGGAACCTAGCAACCATACATCCCTTGCTGATGGGCATGTCCATAAGATATGGCCTGGTGTCCAATAAAGATAGTTCTTTATTGGAGGTTGCAAGTGGAATTTGTATAAATGAATTTTTCTAGTGGATCGAGTCTTTTGATTGGCTAAAGAGGGGTGGTTTTACAAAATCTCTTTAAAGGATTTTCACTTCGATACGAAAATCTTATATTACTTTGATTATTTGGGTCATTGTTTTTGTGGCTTCGTTATTTTTTCTTTGGGGTTTTGCTTCCAAATAGTTGCGATGTTATCACCTACACCGTTCTACGTGTTATTTTTGAAATGTGATGTAATTTTCTCACATCAATACATACGAATAATCTTTACAATTACGTAAATCTTTGCGGCTTACTGCAGGAGAGGATAGACAGTTACAAATCTTGAAATGGTAGGATATGTATTTCTATTACTATGAAATTCACAAATGAAGGTGTTAATAGTGTGATGACCATTATTCTTCTTATAGAGATAAATCTTACATGTTGGTATAAGAAATAAAAGGGATGCAAGTGAAACACGAGGAGGTGCGCAAGTGAAACACGTAAGGTTGCATTAAATGAAAATTAAAAAGGTCGCAACTCCAATTCCTTTAAAAATGCTAAAAATATTTGGAACAAGAAGAACGAGGCGTGCGACAAAGTCAGCTTAAATTACTTAATGATTTAGAAATGATTGTGAAAGTGAAATATTAGTTTGAATATTGAGCTTGATGAATGACAAGCAACATAGGAGAAATGCAAATCAGGACGGGAGGGGATTTGGGAAGAGGAAACACATCAAAACGATGTCGGTTATATTTTCGTGTATATTATGAAAGGATTATCCTTCTTACTTTACTTTCTAGTCTAGTCTATGCGTGGTGTCTAGCTTGCTGACAGAACGTTGGGGGTTTCCCTTCAGATTCCTAACTTTCAACATTACATCTCTCTCTCTCTCTCTCTCTCAGTGAACTACCTTTAAACTTGTAGAGGATCAGGTTATTACTTTTTAATTTTTTGACATATTGGTTTCGGGCTTTAAAAAGATTACATGTTGTAATTCAAACACATTGAATTTTGCCAACGGTATTCTTCCACCATCAGTTAAAGCTCTACCTTTATTGGAGTTCAAATTTAATCAAACCAGCTTAATTATAAGAGAAATTAACAATTGTACCCTTTAATTGGCTGAAAAAGATATCTAGTCTCTCCTAATTAGAGATTACAAATATCAACTGAAAAATGGGAATGGTATAGAAGCAGCTGATGCAAGATTGCAAGCCACGTCCATGAGCATGCAAGCCTGAAGAAGATGGGATGGGACCAACAATAGCAGCGCTGGTTCTTAAACATTACCACTTGTCCGACTTTGGAAATCATGCTGTTTCTCACATTAATCATCTCACCAAGACTCAAGAGGCTGACAAGAGCCACGGCCACCACCAAATTTCCCAACTATAATGTTTCCACGACTCCGAAAGTTATCGTTTTGGTAACCAAACCATCTTGATGCAAGCCTTTTTTTCTTTCATTGTTTGCTGCAAGAGCCACTAAATCATTAGCTCCAACCAAATATTAGATGTAAAATCATACGAGAAATTCCCAAAATGACCAATGCAAAGAAAAGGGGCGTAAAAGTATTAACTGATGTAACTGCTCACCATGCAAGAAATGAAAAGCCCTGTTTCTTGGCATGCATAGGCAGATCCTGTACAAATGGCACAAGTCTTGATTGGAACAAGTAAATGTCAAACACATCGGTTGTAAAAAAACAAGAGAAGCTTTGAAAACCTGCACAATCTTTATACCTTTCTAAGATGTTGTTGCAACTACGAGCCAAAGCTTCAAGTACTGCTGATGCACAGGGAGCACTGCAGGTTTAAACAAAGGGAATCCTTCGCTTGGAATGGAGCACTATTGTCCAGCAGAGCACGGACCCAAAACAAGCACGAAAAGGAAGTGTGCTTAGTGATAACAGTAGTAAGAGAACTATAAACTTAAATCATCATAGATGCAAAAGACTTCTTGACATCGTACTCCTAAATTTAAGAGGCAATTGTCTCGGTGGATATAGTGTTCTCTTCTGACTTGAATACACTGGATGCTCAACGACAACTGATTCTCACAGACTGACGCCTTCCTATTGCCATATGGTGACTGACGTCTTTGCCATTAGTGTTAGCATTATCACATCCTCCACGGGGCTGGTTCATTCGGCACAGCTACATCAGTTGTAACTTTGTTTCAGAATTTAAAGAGAAGAAACAACCCTAAAAAAAAAAACCAGAACCTAAAAGGAAAATAAAAGGTAATACGGAAATGGAACAACTGAACTTGCCGGGATGTAGTGTCTAAGCAGCTACGACATTATGTACAGAATTAGACTGAAACATTCAGACTCACCCAAATGCCTAAAAACATCATTGAAGACAAAGTAGCTTTCTCTTGTGGGCGTAGAAGGAAAGATTGACCAAATTTCCTTCTCACACTGTCCTTTACAATCGAACAATCAAAGCAAAACAATTACAGATCCTCATCTGAAAATCTTGCATCAGCGAACCAGCAGTGCATATTTCTTTACTCTATTCCATTTAGTCCAAGGAGAGAATGACTACAGTAAAGGCCTGCTTCAAAATGAGAGAGAGAGATCAGAGAGAGCTTGTTCTAAATATATACAACATATAACAGGAGTCCTAGGAAGATAGAAACTTGGAGAAAACTAAGAAAACTTACCAGCATTAATGTGTAATCAACAGATAATGTCACCATCAAAAATCAATTTCAGTTTCTCATCTCAAAGTTCTAATGGCTGATGGTAGTCGAAAATTCAGTGGCTTCCAATTGTGAAGTGCCTTTAGGAGAGAAGGTAGCTTGCCATTTTGTCAACACATATCGTCAACTATCATAACAAGGATCATTCAACAGCCACAGATCTTACGCTGTCATTGATAACTTGGCCCTTTTCGCCTATCCTATCGCCTTTACAAAAATACGCGTTTAGGGCAGTGCTGATGCATAATGTGATAAATATTTCATTTATATGCAATACTAGATAGTAGATTCCAATCAGTAGCACATGCTTTTTTATATATTTATAAACATACAATGAAATAGTTTAAATTTAAAGTAAATAAATAAGAAAAATGCTACTTTCTCCACTCTATTTGTCCCCTCATTTTGACACCTCATATATTTTAATTTTTTTAATATAAATAAATAAAACTGAATTTCTTTTCAGGTCGAGAAGTGTTACTTATGCTACCTATTTATATAGCTTTAAAGCCATTCACAAATACGTATCTGCCTAGGCCCTAGACTGCCTTGAATATGTCAGACAACAGCACAGAACATTTCTAAAGCCAATGATAGCAAAGATCTTAGCTAAAAAGTCAAAAGGATGGGAATTTATGCTTCACATATATGTTAGGAATTCTAAAAATTATGAATTATTGATAAAAAAAAAATATATATATATACATATATCTGCAAAGAAGTTACTACCCGAAGTCAATCATTCAATTTCTTGTGGTTGTTTCTGAAATAATCAATTCGAGGGAGAAGGAGCAATCCACAAAGCATTATGTTTCACTCGAGATAGTTTTAAAGCAAAGCCTAAACAGGAATGGAAAATCATATTAGGGAATTAAGTTAATATAGTTAAAGCCTCACATACCTTTGTCGTCGTCCATCTGTGTTGTAGATCATATAACTGAAATTGGGGACTCTTGCTAGACTTGTAGTTTGGTCAAATCATTTTATCATTAATATAAATGCGGGGGATGTGAGCAATTTTGCGCCTTGCTTTTCCTTTTCTGCTTTCCAGTTGTTTCTCCAACAAAGCACATTGCGTGATCCGTAGAGAAGAAATGGAGGCAGGCAACCCTTCTTCTGGCATAAACTTCAGCTTAGGGCAGGAATTGATGGACAAATATTCAAGAGAGGTGAGGTGTCGAAGGGCCTTATAGTCCAAAGATATCATATTTGGAAATTTAGCAATGTGAAGAGAAAGCAAATTAGGGGGAAGTAACCCCGCCTCCGGAAAGGAATCCACGTCTTTACAATTGCCTCCGATATAAATGTATTGAATCGAGGGGAGATTTCGCAATCCCCATCCCCTTCTATTGCGGACGAGTTTGTCACAGTCCATGATGACAATATAATCTAGTGTGGAAGGCAAGCCTCCTTCAGGGAATGACTCAACTTCTGGACACTTCTCTAAACGCAAATTCCCAAGAGACGGAAGGAGTATGTGCATCTTGTCAGGTAGTGACGTCAGACTCTGACAATTGATGACTTTAAATTGCCAAAGTTTTGGGGCAAGCAATCCTCCATTCGGAAATGATACAAAATTAGGGCAATCTTCTATTAGTATCATTGACAAGGCCATTAAATCAAGTTCAATTTGTTGCGGAACATCAATAGACACCAGATTCCTACATCCAATTAGTTTGATGTATTTCAGATTTGGGAATAAGTTTAATGGAAAGGACTGTAGAGAATCACAATTATTTTCAAGCCGCAATGTTTCAAGGGATGAATAGTTCCAGTGCATTGGAAGCTCTAACTTGCTACAATCTTTGATCTCAAGGATTTTTAATGTAGAAGGTAGACCAGCACTGGACAGAGATGTAAGGGAGTGGCAACCACTAATTTTTAATTCCTCAAGACAACTACTGTTGAAGTCCATCAATCTCTCCGGTATGGATTCTAGCACACCAAATCCTCCAATCTCGAGTTTCTGCAATCCCATTGGAAATTCCATGAACAGATACTCATTACAATCTCTTAGCTCCAATTGACGTAGAGTAGTAGCACTTGGAAGTGAAGTCACCAACAACGGGCATTTTTCTATCACAAGTCTAGATAAAGAAGAAGGATGGATGGGCAGCTCTCCTGTAAACTTGGGGCAGTTAACAATCTCAAACTCTTCAAGATGAGTAAAAGCTCCACCTTCATTTTCAGCACCAAAAGCAAACCATTTCTCCAACTTCGGCATGTCTCTAAACTTCAAAACTTTCAAGGCCCCAAATGGTTTTGTTGAAAAAGAACAATTGCCATAAAAGTCTCTGCCAACTTCATCAATTCCATCAAACTGAACAATAGAAAGGGACTGCAGAGAAGGTAGCTGTCCAAGTGGTGGTAAGACACAGCAATACTTGCACTTAAATAGATAGAGAGATGCTATATTAGAAAATGAATGATGCCCAATCCAGTCTGAAATTTTTTTACCACCATAGCCGATGATAGAGAGACTTTTCAAGTTTGCATGGGGTTTGAGATTGTCCAATACAGCCGTTTGACTTTCTGACATATTATTTTCGTCATTCCAATCCAATTCCAACTCCTCCAGATACTTTTTATCTTTCAACTTGGCAGCCAAAGCATCTATAGGAGATACAACATTTTGGAGATCCGAAATACAGAGATTTCCCCCAAGATTTGCAAGATTCCCCAACTCTTCTATGCCCGCTCTACTTTGTTTACCAACAATAAATTTAGTCAAAGTCTGAAGATTACGCAAACTACCCAATCGTACTGGCATCTCCTTTATGGGAGTACCACTAAAATCAAGATGGCGCAAACTGATGAGTTTATAAATATCTCTTGGCAATACAGTAAGATTCCAACAATATTGTAATTTCAACGTCTGCAAATTGCACAAGTTGCATATGGAATCAGGTATCTTTCTAATTATAGTTCCAGAAAGATCCAAATATCGTAGATGTTTGATTTTTCCAATTGAATCTGGCAGCTCGATCAAATTCGGACAACGAAATAGACTGAAAACTCGCAAGCATCTTAGCATTGGTAGCAGATCCTGCACAAGTTCTTTAGCTAAGATTTTATTGTTAAAATATAGTGGTAGGAAAGTACGCAACCCCTTAGCCTCATAAAGCGCCCCAAACATCTTTGTAGTATCAACACTTATTCTGGAAAATGAAAAATGGCGTGTCTTATTGACAATTTCAAGAGAATTTTCACCCTCTAGTCTGAAGGTAAATTGTCCTAACACAAATCTTGCTAAGTCGTTGACAAGATCATGCATTCCGAATTCCAGAGTGCTTTCACTTGATTGTTGGAACAATGATCTTGATACAAGATCAACGAAGTAATCATCACCAATTTGTTCCATTGTTTTGTCTTTCACTTGTGGCAACAAACCTTCCGCCATCCACAATAAGATTAAATCTTCTTTTTCAAAATCATAATCTTTTGGAAAGATTGAACAGTAAGCAAAGCAACGCTTAAGATGTAAGGGCAAATATTTGTAACTTAATCTTAGAGTAGGAATAACATCACTCTGCAAGTCCCATATTTCGCTCCTCAGTATCTTATTCCACTCGCTAACGTCTAGTTTAGACCACAAGAGAGCTCCAATTGTCTTGACTGCTAAGGGTAGGCCGTCACACCTTTTCACTATCTGTCTACCAATTACTTCCAACTCCGGATGCGCATCAGAGTTCCCAGAATGAAACGCTTGTTTTGAAAATAATGTCCAACAGTCTTCGTCTTGTAATTTCTTTAGATTGTAAATTGTAGTAGAGTGCATGATTGATGCAACACGTTGCTCCCGTGTGGTTACAATCACCCTACTCCCTTCTGCCCCGAATTTAAAAGGGTTACTTAAGGCCTCCCATTCTGAATAATTGTTATTCCAAACATCATCTAAAACAATAAGAAATTTCTTTCCAGTCAGATTCTGCTGTAGTGTAACTTGAAGCCAATCTAGACTCTTACTATCACTGTTAGTTGACAATCCAAGCTTCTCTAAAATTGTTTTCGTCATCTTCAACACATCAAAATCATCTGAAACACAAATCCATGCTTTAAGATCGAAATGCTCCTCCATTCTGTCGTCGTTGTATACAAGTTGAGCAAGGGTTGTCTTCCCAAGTCCCCCCATGCCAACAATAGCAATCACACACAACTCATTGTCACTTACATCATCTGACAGCAAAAAATTAATTATTGCCTCCTTATCATCAGTCCTACCAAAAATACCAGATTCTTTAACCAAAGAAGTAGTGGACGATCTTCCCGATGATTTCGCTCCAACGCCTTCTTTCAAACCTATAGCATCCTTCTGTTTTACTAGATGATCCAATGTCTGGAGTACATCTTTTATCTTAGGTTCTATCTCTCTGACAAAAGGATTAAGAGAAGGAGAGAAGGTTTTTCGTACCTTAGTTGAAATAGTTTGAAATTCAGCATCCAACTTGCATCGCAAGACTTCAGTATCAATCTCGTCCAGGATATCCTCTGCATCATAGACGGCATCTTTCAGCTCATCAAGCCACTTTTTCACAATAGGCTTTGTAAATTGCATTTCTTCTGCATCTTCGAGCACCGCATTCGCAGTCAGCAATGCTATCTCCAGCGTCTTCAAGAGCCTTCCGTCAAGTTTTCGTCTTCGAAAGAAGTCAACGAACTCAGGGGATGCAACTCTTTCAAAGAGTACTTGGAGGAAGGGGGAGAGAAGTAGGCCTGCAACCTCGGCCATGTTTTCTGGGTTTGAAATAGCAGAAATCAAAGGAAATGAAAGAAGGAAGAGATAGCATAGAGCAGAGCAGAGTCAGATGGTATGGTCTCTTCTCTGCTGATACGGTGTGCTAAAATACTGGTCGATATTGGTCATACAGGAGAGCGCACAGAGGGAAGTGATGGACCTACACGGCTAAAGATATTACTTGGTACTTGGAATGAGAGGCGTTGTGCCGTTGGAGATCATCTCATTTCTTTGTGGACTCCTACCATGTGACCCAACAAAGGAATTAAATGTTACTTTACAGCCTACCAAGCTTGACTTCCTAACAATTAGACGAAAGCCAGTTTGTGGTTTTGGCGTTGTGGGGTCAGGGCCCTCATAATGAAATGTGCAGAAATTATTTAGTTTAATACAAAGTGTGAGAGAGATCGAGACCGTGGTAGTGGAGACGAATTCAACCAGCAATTTCTTTGAAGTATCCTCGTGCATGCATGTTGTCGCTTTCTTTTTATTTTATTTTTTGATGCATGTTAATGTCAGCATTTTTGTTTTATATTAATCATATATATTCTTTTTCTTTAATTATTTAATATTTGCTATAAAAATCAAATTATTTAAGTGAATAATTATTCAAATCACTTAAATTTGATTTGATATCACTTGTGCAAAGCCATCCATCTTTTAACTTCACTGAAGGGCCGGTTCTTTTCTTTTCTTTTTAAATGAGCCAAACCTGAGAGACTTCCTCCAAGCTATGCAACGTGGATAAATGAATTTTGCTTAAAATTCTTAGGGTGGAATTCCAGAAAATCCAAAGAACAAATATAATTATTACTTACTAATGTCGTTCTCTGGCAAACTTGGTTGTTTTGACGATTTCTTAAAATGTTAGAAGTGTTTTGGTGTATATATTTTCCTTAAAACGCTCAAGATTTCTTCTTAAAAAGTATATATTCAATGAAAGAGATCTATGAAAACATGAAAAATGAGATGCTTTTGACCCAATTTGGCCTTCCAGCTATTTATGATTAATTATATTTTTATCGCTTGTGTTTGCCAATAAATTGTGCTAACGTATAGATCTAGACAATTTTTACTGGTTTTCAATCACTTTTTTTTTTTTTTTTTTTTTTTTTTTTTTTTTCTGTTGGACAAGTACTAGGACTTGACATGAGCCCAAAAGTTTTTGTGCTTGTCGTAATTTTCCAGAGGCCAGAATACACATGGAAGATAATCAAGAACAATGATCAAGCTTCAGTTATTGATCATACACCAAAGCTTGGAATTGAGTTTCAAGAGAGAGGTATAATAAAAGAAAAGTAGATGGCTTAGTGACTTCAAGAAAACTTGTATATGCTGTAAAAAGGGATTTCGATCCCAATGGCAATGGGTGAGAGATGGACAAAAAAGATACGAGTGGGCTTAAACAAGGACATTGCAAAGCACATATGATAATTCAACACGATAAAAAAAATATTACATGCATAGTATTGATCTTAATCATAATTATGCTCTCCATATTCCACAATGTGCTCACAACAAAATATCTCAAAAGTACAAGCATTAAAAATTGGTGAGGTAGATGATATTGGTATAAAATTGAACGACTCCAATGAGTTCATGGTAGGCAAGTTGGTGGGAAAGATGCTCTTGCAAGTTTAGAACAAACAATAACGAGAGCGAAATTATGGCAAAACAGGTGTTTGTTGGGATACTTCCAAAAACAAAAATGAGAGAATCCTTCCTTTTTATAATGTTGTACAATTCGATGTTGCTTGGAAGATAACAAATATTTTTTGGGCCGATACCCAAAAGATTGTTGATTATAACTTATTTGGTCACATAGATTCCTTCGATACGACATGTAGGACTAACAAGGAGTATCAACCACTTGCAATATTTGTTAGGTTTAATCATCACAAAGATTGTGGTATTTGGTGCTCACTTCTTTATGATGAGACTGTAGAGTCATTTAAATGGTTGTTTGATACTTTTTTTTTGTAGCAATGTAAGGGAAGAGATCAAAGACCATCTTTTCTGTTTAAGATCCAAAAATGGCAAAATTAAGCTATCTCAATGTTTATGCCAAGTACCTATCATTGACTCTTTCTTTTTCTTTTTTTCTTTTTTTTTAAAGAGCCGATAGCCACACACACATCAGTCCTATTCTAAATTTATTAATTCACCACACTTGTGGCAAAGGGATACCTTGATATAGGGGTGGGCAGTGGGGCCCCGCCCCCGCTGCCCCGCCCCGCCCCCGCACGGGCGGGCGGGCTACCCCGCTCCGCACATGCGGAGGCGGGGTCCCCCGCCCCGCATGGAGAAGGATCAGCGGGGGCGGGGGCGGGATGACCCCAGCGGGGCCCCGCCCCGCCCCCCGCTCCGCACTGCATATATAAATTTTTTTTTTATATATTTATATATATAAATATATAAATAAATATATTATATATAGATATATACAATTTATTAAAAACTTAAAATTGTATTCAAGTCATTGGATTGCCTTGGCCTCCTAAGCCAACATTTATATAGGAGGCCAAGGCAATACAATATTCATCCTTGAGCAATGTGGGACTTACTACTAAGTCCCACATTGCTCAAGGATGACTATTGTATTGCCTTGACCTCCTATATAAAGGTTGGCCTAGGAGGCCAAGACAATCCAAAATCTAACTCTAATGAGTTTAAGATTTTTTTATATTTATAAATTTTAATTTATTATTTAAATTATATTATAATTTGAGTCTAAAAAAATATTTTTAGACTAATTTTTTTTTTTTAAAACACAAGGGTTGGGCTAGGCGGGGGGCGGGGCGGATGGGGGGTTTTCCCCCGCCCCCGCCTCACGGGGGCGGGGGACGGGGGGAAAACCCCCATCACCCGCATGGTGCGGGGCGGGGTGCGGGGGAGGGTACCCCCCGCCCCGCACCATGCGGGTATCACCCCTACCTTGATAACATCATTTCACCTGGACTTACAAACCAAAACCAAGTAACAAAAGCTAAACACTCAATAAAAAAAATAACCAGCACCTAACAAGCTTGAAAAAATGCCAACCAAACCTACATATAAGGAGCCAACAAACTCCAAATTAAGATCGCAAATAAGGGAGACCCATTTTATCCACATTTAAAATACCTTTAAGCTTCTACGGTATATCACCAAAATTATTCCACATACTAGACTGATGTCTTGAGGCCAACCGAGCAAGAAAATCAGCTCCTGAATTTCCTTCTTTATAAACATGACTTATCTTGACTTGCAAACTTGACAGGATCTTTAGAATTTCATCCCAATAGTCTTCAAGGTACCACACGCCACCTCGACCCTTCTCCAACCAATTCGCAACAATTAAAGAGTCCAACTCAATCTTAACTCTATGCAGATCCAACTCCTTACAATGCTGCAGCCCATAGTAAAGAGCTAATAATTCCGCTTCATTATTAGAGCCATGAGACAATTCTTTGGCAAAAGCTAACCTCAAACAACCCTGCTCATCCCGAATAAGGCCACCTGCCCCCATGTAACCCGGATTTCCCAACGAACTCCCATCCACATTCAATTTAAACCATCCCCTCTTCGGTCTATTCCATTTTACCAAGCAAACTTGTTTACTTAATGGAGATTTAACGGGAATAGAAAAGGTAGCCAATATTTGATCATCACTATCTTTTACTTTTTTACTCGCCCTCAAGCGTAGACCTACCCAAGCAATAGTTGCCTTAATTGCGCACCACAATGACTACACAGGAACTTTTTTCCCTTCCATTCGTGTCTTGCACGGTCACACCCAAAGGGACCAAGTTTAAATTATTAGAATTAAAGCAAGCAACGTACCCTTTTGGGAAGAATGTGAGGCCCGTCTAAACTAGAGCTCCATAGTAGCTTTCCAAGGCCTAGAGGCGTCATAAGGCATCCCAAAACTCAGAGACACCCTGTGCCAAACTTCCGCTACTAGTGACCCCGTAGCCAATACATGATCTTGATCCTCCATACAACCCTGTTCACAGCATTCACATTTAGAAACCACATGAATGCCCACGTCTTTAATACATGCATCCACACTTAGGTAAAAATTTAAAGTCTTCCACAATGTAACCGAGTACTTCTTTGGAAACGCTGAGTGCCAAATCCAAAGAGCCCGTTCCGATTTTGGGGCCCAAACACGAATACAATCCCAAGTTGATTTCGAAGAAAAATTACCATTCAGTGACGATTTCCAAATCAGAATATCAGCATCATCCTTTTGCTCACCATCCAAATCAGAATTTCCTCAAGCTTAGGATCTCCCACCAGTCTTCGCAAAAGCTCCACATCCCACCCATTTTGAATTCGACACTCCCTTACTGAGAGAGAATGGAACTCCGAAATTTTATAGGAATCCTTAAGAGGAACGAATTTCAACCAGTTATCCCTCCAAAAGGAAACTGGACCATCCCTTAACTTCCACAAGGAATTACCCAACACCTTCGGTATCACTGCTACTATTCTCTTCCAGAATAAAGAGCATTTACTAACATCAATCAAGGAGACATGACTATCCTTGATATATTTTGCCTTGAAGAAGTTGACCCAAACTGAGTTTTGTGTTAATAAATTCCATGCACACTTCATAAAAAGCGAGACCTGCACATCTTCAAATTTCCTTAGTCCCATGCCCCCTTCAAGAGTTGAGTTGCACATCTTGGCCAAAGAAACCCACTTCCTTTTTGGCTTACCATTAAAGGATCCCCAGAAAAAATTACTCATGAGCCGATTAAGGTTAGCCACCATAGCCTTTGGAGCATACAAAACATAAAATATTTGAATGGGGGTACTTGCCACAATATGCCTTAACAACAGGATGTGAGCCCCAGAAGATAGAAACTTCTTTTGCCACCCTTTCCAGTAGTCCACGGATTCAGTGTATTAAATCAACAAAATGAGTCACTTTCAACCTTCCTGAAACTAAAGGCGCACCCAAGTACTTTACTGGGAAAGAGCCCTCGAAAAATGAAGTAATTCTCGTAGCACTTCTTTTTTAGCACCCATAAAATTCTCCGGGAAGAAAATCAAAGAATTCTCCTTACTCACCACCTAACCCGACCAATGTTCATACTTAGCAAACACATCCCTAATGACACGAAGCGAGAACTTCCCACCATTAGCAAAAACAATAATGTCTTCTGCATACAACAAATGGGATATAAGAGGAATACCCCAATGATGAGAAAATGGAGTAATCATCCCATTTCCAAACTTATACTTTAACAATCTAGATAAGATTTCTTCTAAAAGAATTAAAAAGATAGGGCGACAGAGGGTCCCCCTGCCTCAAACCACGCCCACTGGAGAAGAATTCTTTCATAGTGCCATTCATAACCACAGAGAACCATGGTGTAGAAATACATTACCTGATCAACTCACAAACCCGAGGGTCAAAACCAAACGACCGACATAACACGTAATAAGAAATCCCAATCAACACTGTCATACACTTTGGCCATATCCACTTTGACTAAGACATTGTGTGACACCCCATATTTTAGTCTATTTTAATTAAATGAGTATTTTTAATTAATTTAAATATTGGTTCTCTTATTTTAAATTTATCGGATTTCTCGTTGATTTATTTTTATAATTTTTAAGCTGTGAAATCTATTTTTGATATGCTTTCTTATTATTAATTATTGTTTGCATTTAAATTTGCTCTTTACTTTAATTTAATTTATTGTTGGGCTTTAATTATTTTATTTTATTAATGTTGAGTTGTAGTGTTTTTATTTGGCTTTTATTTTTTTTATTGTGCATTTTTCTTTTGTTAGACTCTTTATTTTCGGACTGGGCTAGTTAAGTGTTTATTTTTATTTTTCTTTTGGGCCCAACCCACTCTTTCTCTAGCCCCAATCCATGAGTCTTCAACCCAGCTCATTAATCCTCTCCAAACGGAGTCGTTTTGGTCTAGTAGGGCTTCTTCTTTTCTTCTTTCCTTCTTCTCCTTCTCCTGCGCACTGACTACTTCCCTTCATTTTTGCTGAGTTTTCGTTCTCTCCCTTACTCGTGTGACAACTTTTACTCTTCTTCTCCTTCATTTTATTTTCGTTTCTTCCTACTATTTTTTTCACTGGGTTGCTGTCTGCTGCATCTTTCTTCCTCTCCATTTTCATTTTCGGTTCTTCCTCTACAAGTCAGTGAACTTGCAGGTCTGTCCGTGAGCTTCATTGTTCTTCTTTCTCTTATTTCTTTTCTCTACTATTTTTGTGGCTAATGCTTTAGATTTATTCTCGGTGCATTCCTTTTTTTTGGTCTTCAAAGCTCTGTTTTTATTCTTTTGTCGTGCCCTATTTTTGTCCATATAAGTCGTGAGTTTCACTTGGTTACTTCATATTTTTTATGCTTGTCGTGAGTTGCTTCTTCTAGCCATTATCTCCTAGATTTATTTCTGTTAAACAACCCTCTCATTCCGAAAATAACACTTCAAAACTTCCTTGTTTCGAAATTCTTTTTCGTCCCAAAAATTGTGATTTTTGTTGATTTTGTTTCGTGCTTGCTTTTGGAGTTAAACCTGGTGATTGTGTGCTTGATCTTTCAGAAATTTGCCTTTAAGCACTGTAAGTATTTTTTCAAATAAATTTTGAGATTTAAATATATTTTTGCAGTAACTCATATTTACTGTGAATTAGTTGATTGTGCCGGACTGAGTCCAAGGAGTAAGGAGGGTCAGTTGGATAGGAGGATGGAGTTGTTGTGTGATTGGGTTATGTAGGGATTTGTTGGCTGTTGGATATTTGTGTCGTGTCTTGTACATTGCATAATTGCATACATGTTCATGTTTGTAAATAAAAACTGAATTTTCGCATGATTGCATATATGTTCATGTGTATTTTAAAAATTGAATTTTCTTGTGAGAGATGATTTTGGGTATGTTTGAAATAAATGGATTAAATTGTTTGAGAGAGAGAGAGAGGATAAAGAGACTGTAGGGATGGTGGTATAGTCCCGCCTGTGATTCCTGCCTACAGTGTCCGATAAATGGTTGGTTTATGTTTGGGCCATTTTCTGAAAAAATGGCGGTTATTATTCATGGCATGTTTTGGGTCAAATGAGATTTTTGGGGTGCATTGAAAAATAATCATTTTAGGGAAAAATGAGGTTTTGGGTCACATTCGTGTTTCGTCATGTGTACGAATGTTTGTTAGTTGCATTAATGCATTTACACGCATGTTCATGTTTGTAAATGAAAACTAGATTTTTTGCATAATTGCATACATGGTCATGTGTTTATTTGAAAACTGAATTTTCATGCTGAAGATAATTTTGAGTATGATTTTCTACTTATAATGATTTCGATATAGTTATGTTATTTAGTTTTATAAATTATTGTAACATCCCAATAGTTAATGTTTTAGTCGAAGTTATTAAGTTGGATATTAATGAGTTTAGAAAGTGATGGTGGTATTTTAGGAATTATAAGAATTTTAGATTTTAAGGAATTAAAATAAGTTATTTTAGCATCTGAGACTTAAATATTGAAATACATGTTTGATTGGAAATTGATGGGAATTACGTGATTATGTTATAGGTGACGATTATTTTTGTTCGGTATTTTTGAGGAAAATTTTGAAAAGTTAAGAAATCCAGGTAAGCGGGGTTTCTATGTTAAATTTGCATGAAAAGAATGAATTGAGGTCGGTTTGTAAAAATGTGCATTTTGTTTTAAAAAGAAAAGGTGAAAAACAACCTCAGTATATATTTTGCATTCATTCATGATATATGTATGAAAGAGAAAAGAAATGCTTTTGACATGAATAATGTAGACATGAGCAATATTTAACATGCTTATGAAATATGCAAAAGAGCAAATACGATATCATTGAGATCTTTATACATGCGATATGAAATGATTTGAATATGTTTTTTATAAAATGGAAATGATATGAATATGTTTAGCAAGTGTTTTGATATGATATGGATATGAAAACTTTTGGCATACTTATCTGGTTGATTCTGATTCTGAATATGGTTCTGATATGATGATACTAATTCACGTGATATGGTTGGTACCAACATGATATGATATGAGTGCACAAACTTTGGAAACAAAGTTATCTTTTATATGTTTTTTCCTGTGTGCACACTTGGGACTCCGAAATTGAAAAAAAGGAAGTTTCACAATATGATACTGCCTAATTTGGCTATAGGGGATAGCACAACCCTACCACGGGGGTTAAACATGGTATATGATACGATATAATACGATATGATATGATGTGATAAAATGAAGACGTTCAGTTATGTTATACCAAAGCATTTTTTAATATGAAAATAGTCTTTGAATATGAAATGTATCTTTAAAAATGAACAGTTGGTCTTTGGGTATTAAAAAATTGAAAAGTCGCTCTGATTTTTTGATAACACGTTTTTAAGATCTGCATATGAAAATGAAATGTTTTGTTTATGCATACCGAACTTTCTGAAAAGACTCATGTTTACATACTAGTGTATGTTCTCTGCTTACTGAGTAGTTTATAACTCACTCCTTATCTTTATAACATTTTTCAGATGATTTTGGATGGTACAGCTGGGATTAAGACTAGAGATCGTGTATAAGGCTAATTGAACATAGTGGTTCAAGTATAAAGATGATATTTTGGTTATTGGAGATTTTATTCGATAGTTTTGTTTTGCTCTGCTGACTTAGTATCTTGGAAGGTTGGTAGGTTTATTTTGAGATTTTTTTGGCATTTAGATTAGTCTTATTGGAGTAGTTGATTTGAAACAGTGAGTTGTATGTGTTATTGAAAATATTGGAGTATATAACTATATGGTTGAAAAATGATTTGAGTGACAAGGATTAACTCTCCGACCCCTCTGGGACTTGGGGCGTTACACATTGCCACCACGAACCCGCTTATTCAAGAATTGAATCATCTCTTGCACCAGAGTAATATTCTCAAATATACTTCTTTCAAGTAAGAAAGCTCCATGTTCTGGCGAAATAATCCTATTTAAAATAGGTGACAATCTACAAGCCAAAATTTTGGAAAGGACCTTATAGATCACGGAACACAAACTAATGGGCCTAAATTTTTCAAACCTAGTTGGGTTTTGCACTTTCGGAATTAGTACAATATAAGAAGCTGAATAAAATCTGGGTAATGGAGAACCTCTAAAAAATTCACTAACTGCTACCACCACATCAGCCTCCACAATATCCCAACACGAACAGTAAAATCCCGAACCAAAACCATCTGGACGGACCACTATCAGTCGGAATAGAAAACATAGTCTCTTTCACCTCTTGGATTGAAGAGAGTTGAAGAAGAAGGTTATTTTCCTCCTCCAATACAACATTCTACACAAACAATGATAAATCCGGGGGAGTCCTCCTTGGTTTTGCCTTAAGGAAGTCACTCTAGAAATCCACAGCCCCATCATGGATCGCCTCCGGAGAATTTAAGCAAGAACTATCTCAGAGTTGCATTTCCTACACAATCGGCTTATTCATAGAAGAGAACGTTTTAAAAAATTGCACAGAAGCCTCACCCTTTTCCATCCACCTAATTTTAGTGATAACTGAGTCTCTTCTTTGAGAAGTCAAACCGCAAGCTCTTCCTTGGCAATTAATAATTTATTCTTAACTTCCTCAAAAAAATTAGTTTGCAACTGACTTTCAAGGTGTTCAATATGCTTTTCCAAATCCATAATCTTAATCTCAGTGTGCCCAAAAACTCTATGATTCCAGTCCTTTAAGACCACTTTCAACTTTTTTAATTTAGCAGCAAGCCAAAAGAACCCCACATTAGCGATTGGAACCTGCCAAGAGCCTTGCTCAACATCTTTAAAAAATTATCATGAGACATCCACATTTGTTGGACCTTAAACGAGGAAGGCCCATATCTACACGCCTGCCTCTTTAAGACAAAAGACATCGGAGAATGATCTGACGTCAATCGAGGCAAATACTTACACACAACATCAAGTAACAAGTCCACAACCAAAGGATTTAGTAGGCCTCTGTCTAGTTTCGACCAGCTTTTAACCAAGCTGCTCTGCCCATTACACCAAGAAAATCTCGACCACATTGATTTCATTTCCGTAAACCCACAAGCCTCAATGAAATCATTGAACTCAGGTATTGCAATTCTCAACCGGAGTCTACCACCACTATGTTCATTATCTCCACGAATTATATTGAAGTCACCAAGACATAGCCAAGGGGTATCTTGCACAACATCCAACTTTAACAATCTCCAAAGCTCTCGCCTCTCCAAATGATTGCATTTTGCATAGACCACAGAAACCACAATAAAGCGTAAATCAACCTTAATCAAGATAGATACATGTTGGTTACTAATTGACTCACCGAAACCTCTAACCCATCCTTCCATAGCAGCCATAGTCTCCCACCCACGCTTTGATTAAAAAACCTATATTCAAACTTCAAACAATTTTTTAAACCTTCCAAATTACATTCCTCAACAAAAGGCTCAACCAACAAAAAAAAAATTACCTGGAATTTCCTCACCAACTTACAGAGTCTTCTCCATGACGAACGAATCCCACGGACATTCCAATAGAGCGGTTGACAAATCATAAATTCATCCGAACGGGCTTGCTAGGGACCCGAGATGAACTCCTGAGAAATCTTCCACCTTTAACAACATTCTTAGTCGCTTTATCCCCCCCATTAGAGGGATAGTCTTTTTTTTTTTTTTTTTTTAATACAGATGCTCCGCTATTTCTTTCTTTGGCTCCGAGACATAATCTTCAACCAATCCATCCGGTGGTAACTCATCTACTGAAATCATAACAGCCAAAGACCTAGCCAACGGTTGTGTAGGACGATGAATGCCCCATCCTCTGCCACCGTCTCAACTAACACATCATGTATCATCATACCACCTAGCTCCATCACCATCGGAGGACACCTTAAATCCACTTCATGACTTACCACCTCTGTTTCCAACCCATCATGACCTCCACCACAAATCTGCACTTCCAAAGTTCTAGGAACGTCCATTGTGTTATGTAGCCGCAAGTTATTTGGAACAAATTCCACTATTTCCATCTGACCCATTTCCTCCACCATGAATCTAGGCCTTTGTGCTTCCACCAACAGTATAGATGCTGGCCCACCACTAAAACCCACATTTTCCTCTTCAGCTAGGGAGACAGTATCCTCACTCAAAACTGAACCGAGTGGGTTGTTTATAGGCACCACCATTTTGCCCAAAGCCTGCACCGAGTGGGCTTCATTCATGAGAGACTCGTCAACTTGAATTTTTTCCTCACCACTTGTTGTTCTTTTGTCCGCCACCACCATCTCCAATAGGCAAGGGTTGTATCTCCTTCCCCACTGACCATCTCTTCCACAACAGCAGCAGTATCTCCTATCACGGCTTCCTGCTCAAGCACAAAAGCCAGAGCATCATTATCAACCAGTGCATCATCCTCAACCTGCGCACCATCAGAATTCGGGATTTCAGTGTTTTGTGCATCCATACGCATCCAAACTTTCTGAGCTCTACCTCTCTCTCCCTGTGGCTTTTCTTCTTCCTATTTGCAGGTAGATCTGTTATGTCCCTGGATGCAGCATTGATTACAGAAGGTTGGCAAAGTTTCGTAAATGACTTCCTGAAACCTACTCGACAAGTGATTGGGCAATCCAACCCAAACGACCTCTATCGGGGGCTTTGATACATCCATAGTAATACAGACTTGAGTGCCGTCTATGCACGTTGCACATCTTGTGCTGTTATCTCTTCGGATGAACTACCCAAGCGACAAAGTAATGTTACGTAGGAAAGACTCGTGGTAGTAGTTTGGTGGCAGTCCAGGCAGCACAATCCATACCAAGACCATGGATGATTCACGAGTTTCATCAAACTCAGGGCACCATTGGAACACACGGTAAGGGACCCCTTCAACTTCACAAGATTCCCTTGCAAAAGCTTTTAGAAAATCATATTCGATGGCAAACTTGATGAAAACGAGTCTCGGTTTGAGCATTGTTGAAATTACTGGTTTGGACTCCAGTCCCCATCGGCTCTATGTGAAAGCACGAATCTTGTCTAAAGATGGCCTCTGTCTCAAGAATTTCAGGACTAGGGAGAATCGAAATGGAAGAGCAGATCGATCCACCTCTTCGTTTGTGAAGGCAACGTATGGAACAATGGCTGCATCGGAATTTCCACTTCAGGAAAGGGCTCAGGTGCTTGCGATACCATCTCTGCGAAGGACTTGTGTTTACCTGGCGGCGGCAAGGGTCCATGGAGAACCCCAACAGCAGCCATGCTGCATGCAAGAAAACTCGAAACTTAGCAGAGCCAAAAATATCGGCGTCACGTGCGTCACGTGCTTCGTAAAAAAAATGCCTATCATCGACTCTGTAAGTGGTATTTAATGCAAAATGTTATAAAACATATTAGTCATCTATTAAAAGGTGAAAGTGACTTTAAAATTAATCTCAATGCATGTTTTAAAATTTTGGAAGAGGAAGAAGAGTTATCCAATGATTGGGATTCTATGCTTCACAAGTACAATGTAGTGACAATTCTTGCTACAACTTTTGTTTGAATTGGAAGAAAAATGGGCAAAAGCATATGCCAAGATGTCATTTTTGCTTGAATGATTTCCACACAATTGAGTGAAAGTTTGAAATTTAGTGATTGTCAAACACGAAATTTGGTCAAGTGTAACTTGATCATCTATGCAAGTTAGTGGACCTCATAGTTCCAATCCATTTTTTCCATGTCATTCATATAGGTACTAACCCTTTACTTTTCCTCTTTTCATTTCAGTTGATTTTATTTTAAGAAATTTTATGCTATTACTAATCACTATTAAGCGAAATAGGATTTGTATATTATATCTCATTTTGCAAATGCTAATTGCCCTTGTAATCTTTACCCTTCATCACTATATCAGGTAGCCTTCAAAAATCAAAGTTTTTTTTTTTTAATTTTATTTTGATAGTACTTGGTAAAAAAAAAATTACATTGCTTAAACAAACTAATATATATTATCTTCATTTTCTTTGAATAACTACAATTTTTGGAATCTAATTTGGAATATTAGTGTAACACCCCATTCCCGTAGACTAAGAGTGTCACGTATTTTTTATAAAATAAACTCAACAAAAGATCTCTTTTTTTATAAAGAGACTTATGATTTATTTTGTAGAAAAATGTCTAATAAAATGTCTACCAAAAATATTAAATAAATCAACCGAATAAAACTTTTGTCATAAAAGCAATTTTATTCTAGAATGTCTGAAACTAAATCAACTGCTCCTTCTAATCTTGGCTTGCCTGTTCGTATTCATCATCCTCATTTGGGTGGTTACAAATATAAAACAAACTAAAATGAGTTGAATACTTAGTAAGAAATCCATCATAACGTTAACATACTAAACATAAGGTTTTTATAAGAATTTTCATGCTAAGAGCTTAAAATTCATGACTGTTCATACTGATGTTTATGCTATGCATGACTAATTTATCTGAATTAACTAACTGAACTGACTTACCTGATTGATCTGACTGGCCAACACACTTAATTTTGTGTGCGAGGTTGTGCACCGACCCCACGTCCCGCTGCAGCAAGGGGAGCCATTGATAGTATTCTGGCATATTATGATAGATTACGCTTGAGTTCGTGGCTTGCATATCCACCCTGATCTGAACTGTATTGGTACCATGCATCTAAATGACCATCTAATTAACTAATCTGATCTTATTTTGCATTTGAACTTAAGACAGCTTACGTGTATTATGCCCATGAGATGCATGACATAATACATACATAATTATAATTTCTGAATCTGAATATGATGCGGAATGATATGATCATATGCTATGCTGGATGACATGTTTGCATATGACATGAGTGGTGCATAAATAATGGTTGTCAATGAACTGACTTGAATAATACTTATATATAAGCTGAACTGTGATGATCTTAATTTTTGATCAAATTACTTACCTTACTGTGCTTCTTCTTGAATCTTACTTCGTAGTTCGTCACCTATACGCAATATTAGCTATCACTAAATCTGTCTAGAAACAATATGTACTAATAACCTACTTAATTAAATTCATAATCTAGAAAATAGTTAAATAAACCTTTTGCTTAATACCATAAGCAATAAATCCTGATATTTTAAATATATTATAAATACTTAATAACATATTATAATTTAGTAGAATACTTGAGCTATTTTAAATAAGTTATAAAACTTCAATTCTTAAAATAGGTTTCTTTTCTTAACATAATTATTTAATTTAACAAGAAATCTAATAAATACTAATATAATTTTAATACTCTTAACATATTTCTTTAGTTTAAAAATTTACAACTTCAATAGTATAAATATATCAAAATCTATTATAAAAACATTAGATGTTCATTTCATACCATAGATTTAAAGTATTTAAAAATAAATGATTAAACACTTGCTATTTACTATTGAAATTTAATTGTAAAATTAATACTAAATAATATAGTTTAAAATCCCTTAATTGTTTTCTTTTTAAAATATAACATAAAATTTTTATTAAATTCTATTAAATAGGCAAAGGAAATATTAACGAAAATATTAGGCTCAATATTATACTTGAACATATATTTCAAATTCTTTAAACACTTTCTTATAAAAATGAGCATTTGACTAATATATTTATTTAAGTCAAAACCCACTTTTAAAATATTAAGCCCTACTCAACTTCAAATAATATGATGTAATAGTCTCCATAATTAACATATACTTAAGTGTAAATTTATAAATATAATTTAAAACAATCCTCCAAGATACTAGATTAAAAGGGCATAAAGGTAATCTTATTATTATAGTATGTAGTAAATTAAAAACCTAAAAACACAACTTCATACTATAAAGAGAAACAGAGGGCTCAGGAACTCGAGGGAGAGGCGTGCGATAGAGCTAGAAACTCACCGAGGGAAGGCTGAGGTGACGGCGGCTCTAGAGTGGCTGGAGGTGGTCAGCGACGCGATTGGGTGGTCCCTGTGATGGTGCGATACCGAGAGAGGGAGAGAAAGTTGTGCCAAGCTGAGAAGCAACCGAGCAAGAGAAAATGTAGAGTGCGACGACAGCGGCTTACCTGAGGGAGTGGGTGCGACGGAACAAGGATGGTCTGCAATTTTCGTGTCATCGGCAAGGTGGTTCGACGTCCCTTGAGGTGGCTACTATGGAAGAGAAGTAGAGGCTTCGAGCTTCACGTCCATGGTTGCTGTGGCGTGCCTTGGTGGCTGAGGATGGTCCGATGTCTTCTATGATGGTTGGTGGTGTCGATCCGATGTCTTCTATGGTGGACTCCGGCAAAGCAAGTGACTCAAGGTGGAAGAGACGCGACTGCTCTCTTTCGGACGTGGAAAGTAGAGGCTTACCATGATGAGTCCGTGAAGAGGGTGGCGCATGGTATGTACGTGGTGCAGGTTGCGGTTGACGATTTCTACGATGTGGTTGCAATTCCTTCGTGGGGCTGGGCAGTAATCTACCCTTCTGTGATGGTGGTGCAATCGTTGAACGTGGAGGAGCCGTGGCTAGGTCGATGGTGGATAAGAGGAGATCATTCTACGTGCGTTATACATGTATAAATAAGTGGTGGGAAAAACCCTAGGGAAAAAGAGATAGAGGCGGGCATGTAGTGGAAATGGTAGTGTATCGGAGCCGTGCATGCAGTGAATAACACGGACATGAATCGTGTACAACATGGACTCCGAAAAAAATATCATGGGCTTGGGCTTTTTGGCCCATTAAAACAAATAATTTAAGCTTAATAAAAAGTATAGAATTATTGGGCTAGGTCGTTATAATTAGAGGATATTATAACCAAGAGGAAATCATGTCCTCATGCAAGTATGAACGTTCAAGACACGATTATCTAAGATTTCTTCCAAGAAATATGGCTGCAGCTCAAATATGTCCAATTAGACAACCTTTGGTCATGCTTGGTTCAAGGATACAATGGAGCAGAATTTAGGCCTTTTTTAAATAATGGAGTAAGTATTGAGTATTGGTGCATGCATTGATGCTCAAGACAAGTTTTAAAACTGAATTTTTTTAAAAGCCAAACTTGCTAAATATAACTATTAATTACCTTCGAGAGTAACACAACATCTACCAATGTTATATTACAAACCAAAACAAGACATCTCAGTTCACTTTCTAATAGTGTACTTTTTACGAGCAATTGTCCTACAGTTCCAACTAGAACGACAATCAGACTTGGCTATTTCATAAAGAAAACCAGATTACAAATACCATGAAAATCCTGTAATATACTCTTAAATTCCTGAATCTCTCTTATTGGGAACTGTTAGCAGTTATATAAGTTGTAATGCTTCTAATGGATTTTCTTGACAGTATGATCTCAACTTGGTTGCTTTTGATTTTTCAACTAGTTTTGCTTTTTGGTGAGCTTTGGAGATGCCAATTCTGCGTTAGGTGGTCTCCACCAACAATTGCAGTACTCTCTCCTTAACATAATATGGCAAGACATGTTGTCCGCTCCATTACCAAACAAAAAGGTCTAGATTGCCCAAATGAGGCAACACTGGCCATTGAATTTTGTCCTATTGCAAATTAAACTTCAGAAATGTAAAGCCCAACAAATGCTAACTTTAACAAGTGCAAACCTAGTCTCCCGATATAATAAATAAAATTAACCTTGCTCAAAACCTCTCTTAATTTGATTTGATACGCGTGACAACTTAATTCACAATGTTCACCTCTAGAAAAAGCACTGTTCACGTAGTGTTTATCCTAGCTACTAGCTATAGACCAACCTTTGTACAATAGTTTGTCCTGCATCACTTTATTGAGCACTAACATTGATTTCTCTATATGCATATACAAAATTACAACTTTTGAAAATTGATTTATTTTTTTTCCTAAACTTATTTTTTTCTTTTGGATTTATTTCCGCTAGTGGAGAGAGAGAGGGGCAAGAGAGAGAAAAAGTACTAAAATAAGATTTGGAGAGTGAACAGTATATCTTCAAATTTGTAGAAATATTATTCATAGCTATGCAAATTTTTAGATATGCAAAATCCAATACAGTCCAATCTAAGGTCATATGATACAAATATTTAGATGCTAATCTAATGCTAGTGCTCACTTGCTAAATTATATGGAATCATATGTAACTAGCAAATGAAAAGAATAAGCTTAAAACCATCATGCCTATCAATGATTCAATCTTTTAACAAAATCTTGGTCCAAAACTAAACAAAAAAATCAGTAATGTTAACTCCATAATCTACTCTCTGTCTCTGGTGTCACCAATTACTTTTTATAACATAATCAGAAAAATTGGGCTTTAATTATAAGACAGTCTGAAAATCTGAATATTGGTCATAATTGGATTCAAGATTTTCAATAAATTCTTATAAATTGAAGTATATTTTTTTTTTTTTAAGTTTTGTGAAAGATAGGTTTTGAATCAAAAGTTTTTTTCATTGGGCGTGTAAAAGAGTGATTGGACTCATTATAAACATGTTGAAAAAAAAAAGAACTTTTGTGATATTTATTTCTTTTCTTAAACTTGTTAATTTTGATTTTTATGTTATTGGAATTGCGGTAGATCATTAGATACAAAGTTTTTTTTTTTTTTCTTTGAAGGATGAGAATTTGGGAAAAATATGCATAATCACCTCAAACTGTGAATGGAGGAAGGGATTAGTTTTCTAGTCCGTCCAAACTCTTCTTTCGTTGAACTTGAGAAAGACTAAGAAAAGCTCTACCTTTATTGGAGTTCAAATTTAATCAAACCACCTTAATTATAAGAGAAATTAACAATTGCACCATTTAATTGGCAGAAAAAGTGAGAGATATCTAGTCTCTCCTAATTAGAGATTACAAATACCAACTGAAAAATGGGAATGGTAGAGAAGCAGCTGATGCAAGATTGCATGTAACACCCTGCTCCTTCCTTTCATCTGACGTAAGCAATTACGTCAGACGCGTCAGCCTGTTCACTCCCCTCTCTAGTGTCTAAGAGCTCCGTTACGCGTGCCAGATCCCGATGGCTTGTTTTTAAAGATACTGCATAATTTATAAATGTAGTTTTTGTGTTTTAAAGTACTATGTATTTTTACATGGAAGATTTCCATCACTAATTAAATAAAGAATATTTTAAATAACTGAATTATAATATCTTTGAAGAGCTCAAAAAATAATGATGGAATCTTTATTTATTTAATAGTTTTACTCTTTTAAATATTTTAAGTGAGATTTCATCATTTTATAAATGATGAAAGAATATTATTTTAAATAATATTATATCTTAATTTCTCTAAGTGCTTTTAAATAAATTAACTTTTACGCATTTTCAAATAAGTATTTAAGGGTCATTGTAGACCATTTTTATAGACCCCCAAACATCGGATCTCAGGATAAAACCCCAGCCCCTCCCTTTTTCCCCTCACTTTTCCCTCTCTCCTCTCTCTCTTCCCTTTCTCTCTCCTCTCTCCCGCACGTAGACCCTCTCTCTCTCGCCCGAACGCTGCTCGGCCCAGCCCGGCGCCGCCGTGCGCCGGCTTGCCTCACTGCCCCTCCGGCCAGCTTCCCCTCCCTCCGGTGAGTCCAACCGCACCGGCCCCGACCCCTCACGCTCCCTCCTCCTCCTCCTACGGTGGTGCAAGCCCGAATGGGCTATGGCTCCGATGAGCCGTCGTGCGCCGTTCTTCGACGCCACCACTGCCACGGCAGCCTCCCCTGCCACCAACCGGTCCACCCCAGTGGCCTCAGCCCCTCCCATGCAGCCACCTTCCTCCACCATGCACGAGCACAACAACCCATGCACGGGTTCACTGTGCAGCCGCCTAGCGCCGCCGTGCGCGGCCACCTCGACCACCGGCCACCACCACGAGACTCCTGAAGTCTTCCCCTTCCTCCTCCAGCAAACCCACGGCCAATAGGCCTCTCCACCACCTCCCGGTGTCACCCGTGGTGATGCACGGGTTTTGGCCTGATTCGCCGCCGTCCGCCGCCACCCACGGTGCACGACCACCCTAGCCGGCCTCCTTAGGTCACCATGAGTCCAACGATACCACCCATGGCCCCGATCTGCCACCCACGGCCCCACACTCTCTCGCACTCTCCCACGGCCTATCCTCCCTCGCAGTGCACGGCCCGTCACTGTAGACCGCCGTGCCGACCACCACCGAGCCTCCACGGCTCCGCTAGCAACCTCCCCTAGCCTAGCCTAAGCTTAAACCACCATTTTATGTGGTGGAGAAATCACTGCACGTGATGGACAGTCACTGCGCGTGAGTGACCGCCACTGTACATTGCAAGATCCGTCGTGGTACGCTCATTTCCATCATCATCAAGGTCACCATGGACCTTTCCAAGACCACACCTAGCTGTCCAAACACTCAAACAGTCACTGTACGCAGTGTAGCCACCCCGTACGTTCCTCCGGCGTATTCGCTGTAGCGGTCAACGAGCGACGCACGGGTTACCCCATCGACGGTATAATTCTTTATCCCTCGCTATTTATGTTAGATGATAGCTAGTTGACTAAGTTGTGGACTGTGCTGCTAGTATTATAGGACTGCTGTGTAGTTTGATAGTGATGTGATGGGCTGTGATGTGAAGTATTGGGATGTGTGCTGTGGAGATTGTGGACTGTGTTGTGATGTTGTGATCTGTGCTGTGTAGTGTTGGGAACTGTGTTGTGAAGTGTGCGTGTAGTACATGTGTAGTTGTAGCGGTGTGGTGTAGTGCCGTGAGCGGAGTATACGTAGGGTGTACTCCGTTCGGTAGCGCGATGCACCATACGACAGGTGTGCCGTATCGGTGACGTGGCGGAGTGCTGTAAATGGAGTACACGTGGAATGTACTCTATGTTGGGAAACGATGCACAGTACGGCAGGTGTGCCGTATTGGTGACGGGGAGTAGTGTTGTAAATGGGGTACACGCGGAGTGTACTCCATGTGGTAAGACATTGCACCATATAGCGTATGTGCCATAGCGGTGACATGGCATGGTTCTGTGAGTAGAGTATACGCGGAGTATACTCTATGTGGTAAGTGTTGCACCGTATGTCGTGTGCCATAGCAGTGACGTGGCATAGTTATGTGAATGGAGTACACGAGGAGTGTACTCCATGTTGTGAGGCGATGCACTGTATGGCGCGTAGGCCATAGCGGTGATGTGGCATAATGTGGTGAAGGGAATATATATAGAGTGTACTCCCTGAGGTGCAGTGATACACCGTAAGACGTGTCATGAAGATTAAGGTAATTTCGTAGCCTATGGGCAAAGGGCTTGATGTATGGTGTCCGGGACACTGTTCCAACTATGGAACAGTGTCTCGAAGTGTGAGGTACGGCTGTAGTCCAAAGCGACGAGTGTCGCCATGTGATTGGCCTACGACTAGAAGGTATCAGAGTAGCGCAGCGAGAGCATGACTGGACAACGTCACTAAATGACGTGGTCGAGTAAGAGGTCGTGCTTGCGATGGTGAAGAGTTAAAGTAAGAGTGTTTTAGCGGGAACGTGACGAGGTGTCACGTTATGACAGGAGTACGTGAGGAACCGTACTCGTGACGAGTTGGAGATTTATGTATAAGTGACGTAACGGAATGTCAGAAGTAACGTGACAAGGTCACGGTGTAGCTTGGGAATGGTCTCGAGCTACATGGCATGACGTAAGGTTGTACGGCATGTGCAGTCGTAGTGATATGGCTGTAGTCCAAGGCGACGGGTGTTGCCATGTGATTGGTTTATGACTGGGAATAAGTATGAAGTGGCTAAGAAGTATCAGAGCAGTGCAGCAGAAGCATGATTGGACAACGTCGTGAAGTGACGTGGTCCATCATGGAGTTGCACTGTGATGACTTGAGATGTATGTAAGGTGATGTGACAAGGTCACGGTGTAGCTTGGGAACAGTCTCGAGCTATATGGCGTGACGTGAAGTGTGGTTATGAACAGAGTCCCACCGTGTCAACAGTTGGGATAAACTGTCATGAGGTTCGGGTAGCACGGAAAGTCGTGCTAGCCGGGTATGAGAATGTTGGTAACGGAGTATGGCGTTCGCCATATGAGCCTATGACCAATGTATTAAATGATGATCTTAAGTGATGAAAGGGGTAAAGTACGTGTGCTGTCTGGTGAGACACATGTGCTGGACAGGTTTACAGTATATAATGGGTAATCTGTCCTATGTATGATGACACGATAATTAAGCCTCAGAGTGGCTTAGAGCCGTGTGATGTGTACGGATGGTCATGAGAAGTAGAGTGAGCTAAGATGCATGAGGGTAATGATGGAGGTACTGTCTAAGAATGGGATGCGTGACTTAGTAAGTCTAAGTCATGCGTCGTAATGTGGTTAACAAGAAAAACATGATAAAGGTCATAATGTTTTAATCCTAAGATGAACATGAGTTCATCCTAGTGAGTAAGTACTCGAAGTAGAGCGTCAAGGTTGAAGGAAGTAGAGACCGTAATGGGTCTCTAAGGATTGTATTATAGTAAGAAACGTGAAAGAGTACGGGATAGAAAGAGAGTGTTCCCTAAGTAAAGCATAGCTCTATTTCTAGTCATTTGCTGATGCACTAGATAGGGAATAACGTTAAGGTTATGTATGCATGTAGGTTGCCATCTAACATGCATGAATGGACTGTACGGTATGAACGGACTGTATGGTATGAAAGTAGCATGGAGTCCAGGTAAGTGTTACGTTCATACTCTTCTAGAGTTTTCTAAAGATAAGAAAAAGAAAAAGAAAAAGAAACTTTTTTCCTCAAGGAAGCTAAGAAAAGAAATGGTCTCCCTTTTCAAGGGCAGACGTTTTTACGAAAAGAAGAACGAAAAGTAACGCATTTAAAGTATAAGTATGTACGGCACCCTTTGGCAGCCCCTTTTCACGCACCCAAAAGTATTAAGTGTATACATGTGAATGGATGACTATACGTAGTATCTATTGTATGTATTTTTAAAGAAAAGACGATGAACGAAAAGATGTTTTGGGCTTTCGCCCCAAATGAACGTTTTCTCATGAAAAGAATGTTTCTCACAAAAAGATGTTTCTCCATGAAAGCATGAATGAAACGAAAGGAAAGGAAAGACATGCTCATGCACATGAAATGAATGGGCTCTCTAGAGCCACCATGAATAAATGAACATAAAAAAGAATGAAAGAAAGGCATGAGCGTGCATAAATGTATGAAAATACGTAACGACCACATGAAATGATTGAACGGGGTACCCAAAATGAATGAATGGGCAGATTGCAATGCCAGACGGTAGTATCTGGTAGTGCACCCAGTGTTGCATCCCTGACGAAAAGAGATTCCAACCCGGGCCACGGGCGAATCCATTGGCCCAAAAGGCCGCCAACCCCAGCACACGGGGCGTAATAGTGTGCACTGGCCTATGAAAGTGATAAGAAAAAAATGTATGAATGAATGCATGCACGCACTCTTCAAGAAATGAAGGCAGTAACGGGGTAAGGTTTTACTAAAAGAAAAACATGTTTTAAATACAAAAACCCCCGTCTACTGACGTTTACAAAAAGAAAAGTAACGTAAGAATGCACGACACTCTTTAAGAAATGTAGGTACTGACGGGAGAAACATTTTAAGAAAAGAAAACCATTTTTACAGAAGAAAAACCCCGTCAGTGAAGTTCCAAACGAAAGCACGCATGCATGTACGTATAGTATGTATGGAATGATGAATGCATGACTGAAAATCTATGTTTTTATATTTTAACGGTATGAAGTAACGCTTATTGAGTATTCGACTCATTTTAGTTTTTATGTGTGCCCCTCCCCCACAGGAACTGAATGAGCAGTACACTCAGGAGGGACACGGCCAAAAGGAGAAGGGCACGGAAGTCTAGGCATGATGGTTTTAAATGTAAGAAAGGCCTTTTTATTTAAAGATTTTATTACCCACTCCAAAACTCTTTTATTGCAATAGCACTTTTTATTTTATAAAGTAGAGTCTTGCACCCTAGGAAGGACTGTAAAGGAAATTTTAAATTGGACGGTAATTCCCGTCGTATTTTCTCAAATATTTTTGTAAAAATACCCGCCACGAGGACGGGCGTTACATTGCAAGCCACGTCCACGAGCATTCAAGCCAGAAGAAGATGGTATAGTGATAACAGTAGTAAGAGTACTATAAACTTAAATCATCATAGATGCAAAAGACTTCTTGACTTCGTACTCCTAAATTTAAGAGGCAATTGTCTCAGTGAATGAGCATATATGTTATAGTGTTCTCTTCTGACTTGAATACACTGGATGCTCAACGACAACCCATTCTCACAGACTGTGACGCCTCCACGGGGCTAGTTCATTTGGCACAGCTACATCAGTTGTCACTTTGTTTCAGAATTTGAAGAGAAGAAACAACCCTAAAAAAAAAAAACCAGAACCTAAAAGGAAAAATAAAAGGTAATACGGAATTGGAACAACTGAATAAGTAGCTACGACATTATGTACAGAATTAGACTGAAACATTCAGACTCACCCAAATGCCTAAAAACATCATTGAAGACAAAGTAGCTTTCTCTTGTGAATGTGGGCGTAGAAGGAAAGATTGACCAAATTTCCTTCTCAAAAATCGAACAATCAAAGCAAAACAATTACCAGATCCTCATCTGACAATCTTGCATCAGCAAACCAGCAGTACATATTTATTTACTCTATTCCATTTAGTCCAAGGAGAGAATAACTATAATAAAGGCCTGCTTCAAAATAAGAGAGAGAGAGATCAGAGAGAGCTTGTTATAAATATATACAACATATAATTGGAGTCCCAGGAAGATAGAAACTTGGAGAAAACTACAGAAAACTTACCAGCATTAATGTGTAACCAACAGATAATGTCACCATCAAAAATCAATTTCAGTTTCTCATCTCAAAGTTCTAATGGTTGATGGTAGTCAAAAATTCAGTGGCTTCCAATTGTGAATTGCCTTTAGGAGAGAAGGTAGCTTGCCATTTTGTCAACACATATCGTCAACTATCATAACAAGGATCATTCAACACCCACAGATCTTACGCTGTCATTGATAACTTGGCCCTTTTCGCCTATCCTATCGCCTTTACAAAAATACGCGTTTAGGGCAGTGCTAATGCATAATGTGATAAATATTTCATTTATATGCAATACTAGATAGTAGATTCCAATCAGTAGCACATGCTTTTTTATATATTTATAAACATAAAATGAAATAGTTTAAATTTAAAGTAAATAAGTAAGAAAAATGCTACTTTGTCCACTCTATTTGTCCCCTCAATTTGACACCTCATATATTTTAATTTTTTTAACATAAATAAATAAAACTGAATTTCTTTTCAGGTCGAGAAGTGTTACTTATGCTACCTATTTATATAGCTTTAAAGCCATTCACAAATACGTATCTGCCTAGGCCCTAGACTGCCTAGAATATGTCAGACAACAGCACAGAACATTTCTGAAGCCAATGGTAGCAAAGATCTTAGCTAAAAAGTCAAAAGGATGGGAATTTATGCTTCACATATATGTTAGGAATTCTAAAAATTATGAATTATTGATAAAAATATATATATGCATATATATATATATATATCTGCAAAGAAGTTACTACCCGAAGTCAATCATTCAATTTCTTGTGGTTGTTTCTGAAATAATCAATTCGAGGGAGAAGGAGCAATCCACAAAGCATTATGTTTCACTCGAGATAGTTTTAAAGCAAAGCTTAAACAGGAATGGAAAATCATATTGGGGAATTAAGTTAATATGGTTAAAGCCGGACATACCTTTGTCGTCGTCCATCTGTGTTGTAGATCATGTAAGTGAAATTGGGGACTCTTGCTAGGCTTGTAGTGTGGTCAAATGAATTTGCCATTACTATAAATGCGGGGGATGTTAGCAATTTTGCGCCTTGCTTTTCCTTTTCTGCTTTCCAGTTGTTTCTCCAACAAAGCACATTGTTTGATCTGTAGAGTAGAAATGGAGGCAGGCAACCCTTCTTTTAGCATAAACTTCAGCTTAGGGCAGGAATCGATGGACAAATATTCAAGAGAGGTGAGGTGTCGAAGGGCCTTATAGTCCAAAGATTTCATATTTGGAAAGTTTCTGATGTAAAGAGAAACCAAATTAGGGGGAAGTAACCCCGCCTCCGGAAAGGAATCCACGTCTTTACAATTGCCTTCGATATCAATGTATTGAATCGAGGGCAGATTTCTCAATCCCCATCCCCTTCTATTGGCGAAGAGTTTGTCACAATCTTTGATGTGAATAAAAGATAGTTTGGAAGGCAAGCCTCCTACAGGGAATGACTCAACTTCTGGACACTTCTCTAAATGAAAAACACAAGAGACGGAAGGAGTGTGTGTTAGAATAATTTCTAATATGGGCTTATATTGATTGAATGTTTTATAAAAACGGGTTAGATGTAAATAGCTTACAATGGTGTTTTGGTTAAGTTAAGTGATCATTTTGGAGTTTATTGCACCTTGGAAAAATAGGATTATATCCTATTTTAAATGTGGTTAATTGTATGTAGGCCTAGAAGTTCAAGGGTCATAATCTGGATTTTTTCTAGACCCATTGGGATTTGGAGTTTTTAATGGGAGGACTCCACATAAGACTTCTATATATATGGCTAGGTCCCCTCTCCTCTCCATGAGTGACTATTGGCTTGCCCCATTGATAGCTAATACTTTTGTGAGGAGAATGAGGGGAAGATTTGGCCACTAATATCATCTGTAAAGTTTTAATATTGCTTTTAAGATGACTTCCGCAGGTATGTTTTCTATAATTTATAATCAGTTTTGTTTATTAAGATTCTTCTCTCTAGCATGTTTTTATAGATTTCTACATGTGGTATCAGAGCCGATCATGCTAGGATTAGAATCTTTCGTATACTCGTATGGAATATTATCAAAACTGATTTGTGAAGCTGTCATTTCATATCTACGAAAACAAAATCCTTTATAATATTCGGTTGGTCAAAGAATTTTTTTTTTTATCACTTTGCTTCTCTGTGTGTTTTCGATTATTTCTCTATTCAGACCGATCACTTAGAATCATATTCGTTGAAATTTTTGTTGTCGTATATCCTCGAATCGTATGGGCTTATATTCTTCTTAATTTCGTTTAACCTTATGGTTATGAATTTGTTTGATATTTTTTTTTGGAACCATTTATTGAAAAGAAAATCGTATTACATAAAGGACTATTCTAATTGATATCCATGATTGATTTTTGGAATGCTTTTTGGATATCTCTTATATGTTGTTTGGTTCAGTTTTGAGTCTTTCATAACCATAGTTCATACCCATTTCATGATTTGAATAATCTACATCAAAATGTTGAAACCCATTGTTTTTAAAACACTACATGTGTTTTTCGGGGATCCAATATTTTTTCCCTATAATAATTTTGTTTTTTGACCCAAGAATTCCAAGAAATTGAGAAAAACCCGTTAGAAAACCCACTGACCCGGTTTCAGACCCACAACTCGCTTTCAGACCCGGCTGGAGGTTGAAGATGAATTCACTTCCAGCCAAATCTTCGCCCACTCACACCAAGTGGCGCGTGCGGCGCATGTAGCTACAGTAACAGTGATTTGCACTGTTTTCTTCTTCCAGTTTTTATTTACTCGCCCTATTAATTTTTTCTATATATTTTGAAAATTTTTTGTAACATCATAAGACACTGTTTTATAATTTTGAGCATCATTTACATGTTTTTCAAGGGGCTATAGTGTACTGAAAATTGTGACAAATTTTTTAGTAAATATTCAATGCCTTATAAGATCTATGCATATGTGCACTCTCTTTTTAAGAGTGATTTAGAATACATGTTAATTTTTGGAACTTGTTATAAGCATTCTTTTATAATTATATGCTTTTCAAGTTTATATTTAATATTAGACATATCCATTGTCTTATATGCTTGATCTGTTTATATTTTTTATCAATCACATTTGAATTCTGACTTTGATTATGTCAAGTTGATGATTATGATTATCAATTTGTGATTGAATTTTCATGGGCATGTTAACTATCCTTATTTTCCCATTATGAGAAATCTTTTGAATTTTTTATGGGTGGTAGCTGCCAAAGTGGCACACTCATTGATATGTATTAAAAAAAAGGGATATCTTTGCTTTCTGATTTATTGCACATAATATCTTGCCCAAAGGTGTTATTGTGTGTGATATTTTAGAAAATGATGGTGAGAAGTAGTTAATGAGATTACATCAGTCTAGAAATTTCCTTTTGCCTAAAGGTGATGGTATTTCAAAGTTGATGTGATTTTGTTAATTTACTTCATGGTATGTTTTAAGAGTAACTTATAGCATGTTGTTTAGTCTGCCCAAAGGTGACTAAACAATGATGCACCAAGGCTGTTACTAATATGTTTTAAGAGTACCTTATAGCATGTTGTTTAGTCTGCCCAAAGGTGACTAAACAATGATGCACCAAGGCTCTTACTGATATGTTTTAAGAGTACCTTATAGCATGTTGTTTAGTCTGCCCAAATGTGACTTTACAATGATGCGCCAAGGCTCTTATTGTAATGAAGCTCATATAGTTTCGAGCTTAATTCCGAGCTGTCTAATTAATAGCCCATATTAATTAGATAGATTTGTCATCATCCATTGACTGCATGCATTATGTTCGGATGATACTTAAATAATTTATATTATTTCATGTTTCTACAGTTTTGAGTGCCTCTTCTATTTCAAGTCAATTATCTGCTATTGAAACTTTGACTGGAAATAATTATGTGAGATGGAAACGAGACGTAGAAATAGCACTTGGACTTTTGGGTTTAGACTTTGCCTTGGAGGAGCAGCCTTCAAAACCTACTGATAAGAGCACTGCTAAATATGTGGTTGAGTATCAAAAGTGGGAAAGAGCTAACAGACTTTGTTTAAAGATCATCAAACGTTCTATATCTGATTCTATTATGGGAGCTAGACCATGACAATGCTAAGAATTTTTTGAATGCCATAGGACAAAGGTTTGTTGAATCTGAGAAAACTGAAACTGGAGACCAAATGGATAGACTGATGAGTTTGGCCTTAGTTTGTTTTCAGTCTTCTTTGGTAGATGTACCTTTAAATTCTTGGTGGATAGACTCAGGTGCAAGTATTCATATTGCGAATTCCTTACAGGGGTTCGTAAGCAAACGGAGGCCAAGTGAGAATGAAGTGAGCTTGTGTGTTGGGAATGGAGTTCATGTGGAGGTCGAGTTTATAGGAGTAGTACAGTTGCTTTTGGATTCTGGTTTCTCTCTTGTTTTGGAGAACATAATTTTTGTACCGACGATGAGACGAAATTTGATTTCTATATCAAAACTTGATAGTTCTGGTTTTTCTTTTAAATTTGGTAATGGAAAGGTTGAGCTGTTTTATGATTCTCGTTTGGTTGGAAATGGTCTCTTATGTGATGGATTATATAAAATGTCTTTGACATCTTCTGATGAAGTCTCTTGTATTACCAATATAACGAAGAAAAGATCTTTAATCCGTGAATCATCTTCTATGTTATGGCACAAGAGATTGGGGCACATTTCAAAGGAAAGAATGGAAAGATTGATAAAAGCTGAGATACTTCCCTCTTTAGATTTTTCAGATTTTAACACTTGTGTGGACTGTATAAGAGGAAAGTTGACTAAATCTACAAGGAAGGGTTCTACTAGGAGTGACGGTATTTTGGACTTAATACATACCGATATCAGTGGACCTTTATCTTCTACCATATGTGGAAATAAGTACTATATAACTTTTATTGATGATTTCTCACGCTATGGATATGTTTATCTGATTAATGATAAATCACTTGCTCTTGAGAAATTTAAGATATTCAAAATGGAAGTAGAGAATTAATGTGAAAAAAAGTATTAAAATTGTAAGATCTGACCATGGTGGTGAGTATTATGGAAAGTACGATGAATCTGGTCAAAACATGGGTGATTTTGCAAAATTCTTACAAGGGTGTGGAATAGTGCCTCAATACACTATGCCTGGGACACCCGAGTAGAATGGTGTTTCTGAAAGACGAAATCGGACTCTAAAGGATATGGTTAGGAATATGATGAGCAGGACAAATTTGCCAGAATATTTATGGGGAGAAGTTTTGAAAACTGTCATGTACATTTTAAACAGAGTTCCCAGTAAAGCTGTTTCAAAAACTCCTTTTGAATTTTCGACAGGTCGTAAGCCAAGTTTGGCTCATTTCAGAGTTTGGGGTTGTCCAGTTGAGGTTAGGATTTATAATCCTCTTGAAAAGAAATTAGACCCAAAATCTACTCCTGGTTATTTTATTGGATACCCTGATTGATCAAAAGGATATAAGTTCTATTGTCCTAATCGTGGCACCAGAATTGTTGAGTCCATAACTGCTAAACTTTTGGAGAATAATGTTGGTGACAGTGGGAGTTCTGTATTGAAGGAATTTTTTGTTGAACCTGATCCAATTGTTGTTCTAGTTCCTGTTATACAGGAAAGAATTGTTTCTCAGCCAATTGAAATTGTTAATGAAAAAATTGGGCAACAAGAAGAACTTCCAACAGTGATTGAGTCAGTTTCTGAATCACAAGTGAGAAGATCACAAAGGGAAAGAAGGCCAGCTTTGCCTAATGATTATATTGTTTATTTGCTAGAGAGTGATTTTAATATTGGGCATATGGTTGATCCCGTTACTTTTAAGCAAGCATTGACATGTCCTGAGTCAGATAAATGGTTAAGTGTTATGAAAGATGAAATGAATTCTATGGAAAAGAATAGAGTCTGGAAACTTGTTGAACTTCCTCCAGATGCTAAGGCTATTGACAACAAGCGGATTTTCAAAAGTAAATTGGACTCAAAAGGAAATGTTGAACGAAAGAAGGCAAGATTAGTTGCAAAAGGGTTTACTCAACGAGAGGGTGTTGACTATAATGAAACCTTTTCACCAGTTTCATCAAAAGACTCTTTTAGAATTATCATGGCACTTGTGGCACATTATGATTTGGAGCTTCATCAAATGGATGTAAAGACAGCCTTTTTGAATGAAGATCTTTATGAAGAAGTTTACATGAGACAACCTGAAGGTTTTATTGAGAAGGGAAAAGAAAACTTGGTATGTAAGCTAAATAAATCCTTATATGGCCTAAAGCAAGCATCTCTACAGTGGTATTTGAAGTTTGATGAAAGTGTAACTTCTCTCGGTTTTGTTGAAAACAAAGTTTATATGCAAGACCAGTGGGAGAAACTTTATCTTTCTCATTCTATATGTTGATGATATTTTGCTTGCTAACAGTGACTTGGGATTACTTCATGAAACAAAGAAAATGTTATCTGCTAATTTTGAGATGAAAGATCTTGGGGAAGCTTCTTTTGTGCTTGGCATTGAAATATGTCGTGATAGAGCTCGTGGTTTGTTGGAACTTTGTCAGAAAGCTTATATATGGCGTGTACTACAAAGGTTTGAAATGCAGAATTGTGCACCCGGTGATGTACCCATCATAAAAGAAGATAAGTTTAATAAATCTCAATGTCCTAGAAATGAGCTCGAACGGGAATCTATGAAGAATATTCCATATGCCAGTGCTGTGGGAGTTTGATGTATACTCAAATTTGCACTAGACCAGATATAGCCTATGCAGTAAGTGTTCTTAGTAGGTTTCAGTCGAATCCAGGGCAAGAGCATTGGAAAGCAGCTAAGAAAGTTATGAGATATTTAAAGAAGACTGAAGGTTATATGCTTACTTTCCAGCGTTCAAATCACCTTGAAGTGGTAGGCTACTCAGATTTTAATTTTGCTGGATGTCAAGATGATTTGAAATCAACCTCAGGTTATATTTTTATGTTAGCTGGAGGTGCTATTTCTTCAAAAAGTGTTAAGCAAACTCTAGTAGCGTCTTCTACTATGCAAGCTGAATTTGTAGCATGTTATGGAGCTACTATCCAAGCTGTTTGGTTAAGGAATTTTATTTCTGGACTGAAAGTTGTTGATTCCATCTCGAGGCCAATTACTATTTATTGTGATAATAGTGCAGCAGTGTTCTTCTCGAAGAATAATAAGAGTTCCAGCGGGTCCAAGCACATTGACATCAAGTATTTGGTGATCAGAGATAGAGTCAAGGAATGACAGACAAAGATAGAGCATATTGATACAGGGGCGATGATTGCAGATCTTTTGACTAAGGGACTTGCTCCTAAAGTTTTTAAAACACATGTTGCTAATATGGGTATTGTGGAAACTTTTGATGTTTTTGGTTAGTGGGAGTTACTTATGTAATAGAAAATACGTTTTGGCTTGATCCCTTTATGGGGTACGTATGCATCCCATATGTTTTTTGGGTATAGCTTCTTTCAATAATAATATATATCTCCCCTATCCATAAACTAATTTTTGAGCATGCATATGGTTTATGTCTTTTGTTATGATGTTATTAAGATCTCGAGATACTGTGGATAAAGACATAAGATGAGTCTCTTTTAGAAACATGTGGCTTCATTTTGAAGCATTATGAGGACTGATATGAATTAGCACAGCTTTTGATCACATTGGTGCTAAGTTCATACTACATACCATCACATTTGGTCGGTGGATGGGGATCCATGTTGATGAGGATATTAGCATTTGTAGCTGTGGAGTGATCTTACATCGTTTAAGTGGTGTAATGATTTCCATGTTCAATGTTTATATTCTTGTTGGACCGGATCGTGTTTTCTAAGGTGCTATCATTTGAGCTATTTTTGTGTGGCCACCTATGCAGTCTAACCCGAGATTCATTTTCAAAACGAGTTTTTATTTTATAACAATCAATATTCGCCCCAGTGGGAGAATGTTAGAATAATTTCTAATATGGGCTTATATTGATTGAATGTTTTATAAAAACGGGTTAGATGTAAATAGCTCACAATGGTGTTTTGGTTAAACCCATTAAGTTAAGTGATCATTTTGGGGTTTATTGCACCTTGGAAAAATAGGATTATATCCTATTTAAAATGTGGTTAATTGTATGTAGACCTAGAAGTTCAAGGGTCATATTCTGGATTTTTTCTAGACCCATTGAGATTTGGAGTTTTTAATGGGAGGACTCCACATAAGACTTCTATATATATGGCTAGGTCCCCTCTCCTCTCCATGAGTGACTATTGGCTTGCCCCATTGATAGCTAATACTTTTGTGAAGAGAAGTAGGGGAAGATTTGGCCACTAATATCATCTGTAAAGTTTCAATATTGCTTTTTTTTTTTTTATAGTGAATGCAAACTTCATTTCATCAAGGTAAAAAACCTTAGAAAAGTGTACAATAGTGCTGATCAATGAAAATTACATTTTCAATGAAAGAAGGAACACTATTCCACCAAATACTTGTATCATCAATTGACCATGCATGCCTTGCAAGTCTATGGGCAGCTTCATTAGAGGACCTATTACTGTATTGTAGAGAACATAATGGAAATCTGAGCATCAAGCTTCTGATCTCAGCAACAACTGATCTAATTGAAGCATTAGAGTCTGCTCTTCTGTTTACTTCTTCCACCATGAACATACAATCACTCTCAACAACCAGATTTGAAATCCCCATATTTATGCATAACTGGAGGCCTCTCAACAAAGCTACTGCTTCTACCTGCTCTGGCTCCATCTGCAACAATTCTGATCTGCTTACAGCCATTATAACTTCCCCCAAATGATTTCGAAGAATAGCACCCAAGCCAGCCTTATTTAATTCAAAGAATAGTGCCCCATCTACATTAAGCTTGAGAGCATCCTGAACAGGTGGAGACCATATATACTGCAGATTTTTGGGATTGAGTAGCCCACTCAGAGATGCAGCAGTAACTGTCCTCAACTTCCTTGAAAGGCCAAAAGCAATGACTTGTTGGGGTGGTAAAGAGATTTGGTCATGGATCATCTTATTTCTTCGGAACCAAACTCCCCAAGCCATCAAAAAGAACTCAGTTACATCCTCAATTGAGCCCTTAGAGAATATTTCTATGGCTGTTGCAACAAAAAAGCTGAAATGAAATGGTTGCTGTAAAACAACAAACTTTTTGACCCAGAACTCATGAATGGTGGGGCATAGTAACAAAGCATGGGTTTAGTCTTCCATATGGTGTTGGCAGAAGCAACATTCTCCACTAATCTCCAACTTTCTGTTAATAAGATTGGCCTTAGAAGGTAGCCCTTCCCTACAAGCTCTCCAAGCAAAAACTTTAACCTTTTGTGGAACTTTTAAATTCCAAAGAGCAGTCCAGAATTTTTTCATAAAAGCACCATTAGAAGCTTCACCACAGTTTGGCACTAAACAAGATTTAAAAAATCTGTAGGCACTTTTAACAGAGAAAGTTCCTGATTTTTCATGCTCCCACATCCACTTATCCTTAGCACCTGAAAAACTGGGTAGCATTCTTAAAATAGACTCTGCAATTCTTGGATTGAAGAGGGCTCTAACTTTTGAATGATCCCATCTGTGTGTATCCATGTCAATTAAGGATGAAACCTGCTCCTCCAGCTGCAAAGTTGTCTCTTCACTCTGGTTCCTACCTTCAGCACATATGACCTGCCTCAAATTTCGAACCCCAGGGATCCAATTATCATTTAAGATGTGAATAGATCTTCCATTCCCCACATTCTACCTTCCACCTTTCACCAACAGATTTTTTGCCTCCCATATACCTCTCCAAGTATAGGAAGGGTTACCACCAAGTGCAGCCACCAATACATTTCTATGAGAGAAGTATCTAGCAGCATACATTCTATGGAATAGGCTACCTGTATTCTGAAGTAATCTCCAAGCCTGTTTTGCTAACATAGCCATATTAAAGACCCCAAGTTCCTTAAAACCCATCCCTCTAACAGCCTTTGATTGACACATCTTCTTCCAGCTTATCCAATGTATTTTCTTCTCCTCCTTTTTCTGTCCCCACCAATATTTGGCCATCATACTTTCAATTTCACTGCAAAGCTTGGCTGGGAGTTTAAAGCAACTCATGGCATAGGATGGAATTGCTAATGCTACAGCTTTGAGTAGAGTTTCCTTGCCCCCTTGAGAAAACATGTTTCCTTTCCACCCTTGCAGTTTCAACCATACTTTGTGTTTGATGTCACTGAATGCATTTGATTTAGACCTGCCTACCATAGAAGGCAATCCTAAATACTTTTCATACTGCTGTAACTGAGAGGAACTCCAAAGATTCATAATGGTCTGCTTCTTATCCATAGCCACATTAGCACTAAAAACCATTGAAGTTTTTTCTTTATTCAACTGTTGCCCTGAAGCCACTTCATATTGATATAGTAGGGATTGGAGCTTTGAATTAGTATCTACATCTGCTGCACAGAAAATCAAACTATCATCAGCAAAAAGCAAATGATTGAGCTTTGGTGCCCCACGACAGATCTGGATACCAGGTATAGAATTGGAACTCCCTGCTGCTTTTAATAAACTGACCAATCCTTCCGTGCACAAGAGAAATAGATAGGGAGAGATGGGATCTCCCTGTCTCAATCCTCTAGAGGGTTTGATAAAACCAGTTGGATAGCCATTAACCAACACAGAAAATGAAGGGGTCATCACACACTTCATCACAATTTGAATCAGTTTTTCATGAAACCCAAGCCTTCTCATAACAGTTTCAAGGAAACTCCATTCAACCCTATCATAAGCTTTACTCATATCAAGTTTAAGGGACATGAACCCTTTCTTTCCTTTCTTCTTCCTCCTCAAGAAATGAAGGACTTCATAGGCCACAAGCACATTGTCAGTAATGAGCCTACCTGGTAAGAAAGCAGATTGGGTATCTGAAATAACCACAGGCAGAACTTGCTTGATACGATTGGCTATGACTTTTGACATTAGCTTATATATAAAATTACATAAACTAATAGGTCTAAAGTCACTAACTCTTTGAGGATGCTTCTTCTTAGGAATAAGAGTTATATAAGTATGATTTACTGACTGCGGGAACTCACAAGAGTTCAAAGCTTTTAAAACAACAAAGGTGACAGAATCTCCAATATCAGGCCAGAATTTTTGAAAGAATAGAGGAGGCATGCCATCAGGTCCAGGAGCTTTAGAGGGGTGCATCTCTTTCAAAGCTTGTAGAACTTCCTCTGCTGTATAATCTTTAGCAAAGTCTTCATTCATTTCGGTAGTGACCTTCCTCTCCATTATATTAAGAATGTTTGTCTGCTCTCGGGACCCTGCAGATGTAAACAAAGAGGAAAAGTGATTAATAATCAACTGCTCACAGTCCTCCCCCTCTTTCCACATTCCCCTATCATCCAACAGCTTAGAAATATAGTTCTTCTTCTTCTTTCTCTGTGAGGCTTTTGCATGAAAGAATTTAGTGTTCTGGTCTCCTTCAGTTAACCATTGTGCTCTTGACCTTTGTTTCCACATTATCTCCTCCCTATCCATCCATTTCTGTACTTCATCAGTAGCAACACTCACCTCACTTGCTTTTAAGACATTTGGATCTTTCTCTTGTTCCGAAGCCAATCTATTTTTAGCTTCCTTCAGCTTGACATGAACCTTACCAAATGATGCCTTATTCCACCTCTGTAACCTTTCACTGCAACCAGCAATACACTTAGTGAGTTCAGGCAGACCTCTACTATGATCACCCTTGAGCCACTCCTCTTTAATAATTTTTGAACAATTAGCTTCCCCAATCCACATTGCCTCAAATCTGAAAGGCTTCAAACCACCCCGTCTAATACTTGCACCTTCTAGTTCCAACCAAATCGGGAGATGATCAGAATAGGATATAGAGCCATGATAAACAGAAGCTCTACTAAAGAAATTACACCATGAACTATTTCCAATAAATCTGTCTAGCCTCTCAGAAATCTGGGCTGCATCTTGTCTACCATTACACCAGGTGTATCTAGCCCCATTGAACCCAAGGTCCTTTAATTCAAAATCCAGAAACATATGTTGGAAATCAATCAGCTGTTGGTTTGGCCTAGCTCTCCCCCCCCCCCCCCCCCCCAATTTCTCTTCTGGTGTTAGGATCTCATTAAAATCTCCAAAAACTAACCAAGCTTCAGAAGGGCCCTTGTTCAAATTTCTTAATAAGTTCCACGTTTCTGGTCTTCTCATATGATCAGGTTGGCCATAGATCCCTGTTAAGAACCAATGTCTAGAATCTTCAGTTATCTTAGCATCAATGTGAGAGGCAGAATAACTAAGGATAGATAAGTGGACATCATCCTTCCATAATAATGCGAGACCTCCACTACGACCCACAGCCTCAACAGTAAGACACCCATTAAACTTTAACCGAACTCTGCAATACTCCATTTTGACAGCACTAAGTTTTGTCTCTTGCAAGAACAAAACATCGGGATCTTCTCTTCTGATAAGGTCAGAAAGAGTACGAATACCACGAGGGTTCCCAAGCCCTCGGGTATTCCAGCTAAGGATCTTCATTGGTGTCGGTGGGGCTGAGCATCAGCCACCACCGATATCTGTTGGTTATTATCATCCTTATCCCCATTGATCATTGCTTTACTCTTTAACCTCTTAGAACTTCTAGCCACTCCCAGCTGATCAGAATCAGGAACCCTCTTAGAACACCTTTGAACAGATAGGGACTTCTGTGATTGAGGTCTAGAAACACGTTTCCATTTACATGGAAAAGAAGTGTTTTTGGAGACTTCAAACTCTTCATGCATAAACTTCCCACCCATATTTTTATCCAACATCTCCTCAGAGGAAAAGACAGGAGTAGCCCTCTGGTACTCGTTATCCATACTACGATCAACATACTCTGCACTAGGTAACTGCACCTGATTTTCTCCTGAAAATTCGTTGCATAGCTGTTTACCCGAGATATCCTCCATCTCACTAACCTCATGTAACGGAAAAGTTTGAACGTTATCATTTTTTTGAATATTTGCCGAGATTTGCTCCATCAGTTTCACCTCGCAGGACTTATCTGCATTAACTTCCATATTCTGATATACCGGAGTATCACCGATGATCGGATCTTTCTCACGAGATATCGAAAAACTGCCATTGTTTTGCAGTAATTGCCTATCACGAACAGGACCCCCATAATCACCAGCATTACCTGCACGTAGCCATGGACCATACGGGTAGGCAGAAACTGGTAATTTCTCCATCTCCGGACCACCTTGACTGTATTCCTTATGATTATGTCCTAGTAAACCACAGGCATAACAAAAGTTTGGGAGTCGCTCATAAGAAAAATGAACCCAAATAGGATCTGAAGATCCCACACAGATTTTTTTTCCACGCAGCAGAGATTTTTTCACATCCAAACCAATTCGTACTCGCATAAACTCGCCCCATGCTAATTCATCCTTCTCCAAATCCACTTCGACCACCCTTCCCAACTTGTTTCCTATGATGTTCCCCATCTTCCAGTTCCGAGCCATGATCGGTAGATCATGAATACGAACCCAGAACAGAGCCTCAGTAAACTGCACTTGATGCACTTGTTGCAGCCCTTCAACGTCACTGGTTAGCACCAAGTGCTTATCAAACGACCAGGGGCCCTCTCTTTTGACTCGTTCTTTATTCCTGACATCCTCAAACTCAGCAATGAACAGATTAAAATTTACCTCTTTTATAGGACCGGATCGCCATAGCTTCTTCATTGTTTTCTTGAGAGCTTCCCTGTTAAAATGTTTACCTGTGAGAAGTGTAAACAATAAACACCTTTCACCTCGATCTAGAGCATCGTCTAAATTCTCTTCCTCCTCCACCAATACTTCCTCCTCCGTTTCTGTTAAAGACAAACGTTCATACATCCTCTCTAAGTTACCATCCATATCTCTAACTCGCAGAGAAACAGATGAATGGACCCCAATGACAGAAGACCTGCATGCAGCAGGGTTAGGCACCTCTACTCAGGGAAACCCTCGAGAGGAATCAACGACTGGTTAAGTTCTTAATAAAGATAAAAGGATTTCAATATTGCTTTTAAGATGACTTCCGCAGGTATGTTTTCTATAATTTATAATCAGTTTTGTTTATTAAGATTCTTCTCTCTAGCATGTATTTATATATTTCTACAGTATGTGCATCTTGTCAGGTAGTGATACGAAATTAGGGCAATCTTTTATTTCTATTGATGACAAGGCCACTAAATCAAGTTCAATTTGTTGCGGAACATCAATAGACTCCAGATTCCTACATCCAATTAGTTTGATGTATTTCAGATTTGGGAATAAGTTTAATGGAAAGGACTGTAGAGAATCACAACTATTTTCTAACCACAATTTCTCAAGGGATGAATAGTTCCTGTGCATTGGAAGCTCTAACTTGCCACAATCTCTGATCTTAAGGATTTTTAATGTAGAAGGTAGACTAGCACTGGACAGAGATGTAACGGAGTGGCAACCACTAATTTTTAATTCCTCAAGACAACTACTGTTGAAGTCCATCAATCTCTCCGGTATGGATTCTAGCACATCAAATCCTCCAATCTCGAGTTTCTGCAATCCCATTGGAAATTCCATGAAGAGATACTCATTACAATCTCTTAGCTCCAGTTGACGTAGAGTAGTAGCACTTGGAAGTGAAGTCACCAACAACGGGCATTTTTCTATCACAAGTCTAGATAAAGAAGAAGGATGGATGGGCAGCTCTCCTGTTAACTTGGGGCAGTTAACAATCTCAAACTCTTCAAGATGAGTAAAAGCTCCACCTTCATTTTCAGCACCAAAAGCAAACCATTTCTCCAACTTCGGCATGTCTCTAAACTCCAAAACTTTCAAGGCTCCAAATGGTTTCGTTGAAAAAGAACAATTGCCATAGAAGTCTCTGCCAACTTCATCAATTCCATCAAACTGAACAATAGAAAGGGACTACAGAGAAGGTAGCTGTCCAAGTGGTGGTAAGACAGAGCAATACTTGCACTTAAATAGATAGAGAGATGCTATATTAGAAAATGAATGATGCCCAATCCAGTCTGAAATTTTTTTACCACCATAGCCGATGATAGAGGGACTTTTCAAGTTTGCATGGGGTTTGAGATTGTCCAATACAACCCTTTGACTTTCTAAAATATTATTTTTGTCATTCCATTCCAATTTCAACTCCTCCAGATACTTTTTATCTTTCAACTTGGCAGCCAAAGCATCTATAGGAGATACAACATTTTGGAGACCCGAAATACAGAGATTTCCCCCAAGATTTGCGAGATTCCCCAACTCTTCTATGCCCGCTCTACTTTGTTTACCAGCAATAAATTTAGTCAAAGTCTGAAGATTACGCAAATTACCCAATCGTACTGGCATCTCCTTTATGGGAGTATCCAATGATTGGGATTCTACGCTTCACAAGTACAATGCAGTGACAATTCTTGCTACAACTTTTGTTTGAATTGGAAGAAAAATGAGCAAAAGTATATGCAAAGATGTCATTTTTGCATGAATGATTTCCAAACAATTGAGTGAAAGTTTGAACTTTGACCTGAAGGATTATTTATAGTCAAATCATAATATTGTTTCTTCATGCATTTTTAAAGGTTACTCAATGTTAAACGCATGGTACAATTTCAGGCAAAAGTTGCCATAAGTTAAAGATTGCAACACCTATGTTGATACAAGCAACATATATATATACTTCTAAATTATTTTTGTAGTTTCAAAAGCAATATAGAGAGTTTCAATGAGCTTTTGTCAAAGAGCGTAGCAAAAGAGATTCGTTTCATGAATATGTAGTGTTAATATATGGGAAGCCTAAAGATGGTAGAGTCATATGGAATTCTTTGGAAAACAATGTTTCATGCAGTCATAGGAAGTTTGGGAAGTGTAGAACTTTGTGTAGTCATAATTAATTAAAAATTCTTGATGTTATGGATATTAATTAGATACTTCCAGAAAATACATTTTTAAGAGATGGATAAAAGAAGAAAAAAAATGAGATTGTGCAAGACTTCAATGGACATGATATCATAACAGACACCAATTTGGAAGTCACGACTCGAAACAAGTCTTTGTGCCCCATGTATGTCCTCACGCAAGTATGAACGTTCAAGACACGATTATCTAGGATTTCTTCCAAGAAATATGGCTACAGCTCAAATATGTCCAATTAGACAAAGTTTGGTCATGCTTGGTTCAAGGATACAATGGAGCAGAATTTAGGCCTTTTTTTAATATTGGAGTAAGTATTGAGTATTAATTGGTGCATGCATTGATGCTCAAGACAAGTTTTAAATATGTATTGTTTAGAACTGAATTCTTAGAAGCCAAACTTGATAAATATAACTATTAATTACCTTCGAGAGTAACAAAACTTCTACCAACGTTATATTACAAACCCAAACAAGACATCTCACTTCACTTTCTAATTTGGTTTGATACGACAGCTTAATTCACAATGTTCACCTTCGGAAAAAGCACTGTTCACGTGGTGTTTATCCTAGCTACTAGCTATAGGTCAATCTTTGTACAAGAGTTTGTCCTGCATCTAAATTAGTATTGGTTTCTCTATATGCATATACAAAATCATATCTTTTGAAGATTAATTTTGCATATAAAAAAAACTTCCACATTGGATTGATTTATTTATTTTCCTAAATTTAACGCCCCAGTCCCGCGAGAGTCAAAGAGTTACTTTCTGTAACTTAAAATTCACATTTCATCAATATATATATACATACTCCAAAATATAAAATCATTAGAATACTACAAAATATCTTAATAAAATTCGCCAATTCTCAGAAATCTTCTATGAGTAATCTACTATGCTTAAATAATCATCTCACCTATGTTTCATAAACTTGATCTTTAGCTAAACTATTCAAAATCATCTAAAAAATATTTGGAGATAAGGTGTGAGTTATCAATAATTCAGTAAGTAAAGAACATATACTAGTGTGCAAATATGAGCATTTATAGAGTTCAGAATGCAGAACTAAATACTTTTACTTTCAGAGTGCGGAAGCAGAACATATTATTAAAAATATCAGAGCGTAAGTTTCAAAAAAATATTCTTATTCAAAGTTCATTTGACATAACATAACTGAACATCTTTATCTTATCATGTCATATCAAAATAGAGACCATGTTTAACCCCCGTGGTAGGGTTGTGCATCTGCGGACAATGTTTTGAATACCGTACCGAATGCCATACAGGTTAAGGCACTGAAATGAAATATTTCGATACCAGTACCGTTTCGTGTACCGTTTCGGAATAGACGATATATGAATAAATTATATATGTAAATATATATAAATTATATTCTAAAATAATAGTCTATATATGAATAAATTATATATAAATACATATATATATATATAAATTATAAATAGTCTAGTCTGAATTAGGAGTTAAAAAATGAGCTTCTAGTTTGAAAAAATGAAAAACAAAATGAAAAACTGAAATATTGGCCGGTATTTGGGCTGGTACAAAACAAATGCAATACCTGTACCAGACCAGTGGCCGGTACAGCAAATATCGACCATACCGACTGGTACGGTACGGTATTCGAAACACTATCTGCGGATACCCCAGCAGGTGCATATCAGAACTGAAACAGATTACCACTATTCTTTCCCGTGGCAAGGCCATATCACATCACACAGAAACAAATACCATGTACATCCCCCATGGTAGGGTCCTTTAACTGAACAAAGCAGAGATAGAATCAGATTTAGAACTAGATAGTTATGCCAAAGATTTTTCAGATATATCATCTTATCAAAACAGAGTATTGACCATAATCATATCACCTTCATATTCAAAAATATTTTTATTCAAGTCTTTTGGTATAGCAAAATTGACCACTATCATATCAGAACATAATATCACATCAGAGACCATGTTTAACCTCCATAATAGGGTTGTTCAAACCCCAGTAGCTAACAGAGCAGAAAAAAATGTGAATCTTCTCCTTATTTTTTCTCGACGCCCCGAGTGTGCACACAGAAAAGACCACCAAAAAAATCATTTTGTTTCTAAAGTGGGTGCACCAGAAACAGAATAGTTGGCGCCAACCCAAACAGAAGCCACTATTAGCACTCGTGGTAGGTCAAACAGATCACCATCCATAAACCAAATCCAAATTCAGAATGTCATGCCAAAATTTTTCAGAAATCACATCATATCATATCAGAGTATAGAACACTTTCATAACGAAATAGAATCGGATCACAAGATATAATTTATGCACAAAATTTCATATTTGCTCTCTTTTGCATAGTTTAGAAACAAAATGCTAGAAATTAAGTTCATGTATGCACCAGTCATGCCAGAAAATACTTTATTCTTATACAGAATTTCATGAATAATGTTGAAACAAATAAATGAAGTCGTTTCGAATTTCTTTTCATAACAAAATATACATATTTTCCAAGAGATACCTCAGTTTATTTTATTTTATGCAAAATCTAGCATATGAACCCCGCTTACATGGACTTTTTAGTTTTTCAGAAATTTTCTCACAATAGTGCTGAAAAAATATTAACTGTCACCTATAAAATAATCACGTAACTTCCATAAATTTACAATCCATATATTTTAATATCTAAACCTGAAATACCTATTTTAATATCTCAAAACCTAAAATTTCTCTTAACTCTAAAATACCATCACTTTCTAAATTCATCATTTTTTACTTAATAACTCCGACTAAAACATTAAATTCTAACTTATTTACTATAGAAGTTCAACTATGCCATATAAAATTGGATAACATAATTATATCAAAATCTATTAAAGTAGACAAAGCAAAAATGTCATTTAATTAAAATAGACTTAATTAGTTTTAAAGTATTTAAAATAAAACTAAAATCTTATTATGATACACTACCGAAATTAGTAATAGAGTACTTAACAATTTATTTGAAAAGAAAAGTATTTTCTATAGACTTTCTTATCACTCAAATAGAGTCATGAAAAGCTAGTTTAATATAAAAAATATATGCCCCATGAGCTATCCTGGGGAAAGGGCGTTTTGGGAATGTAAAATCATAAACCTGGGCTGTTTGGGAAAAGCATGAATACAAAAGGAAAAGTGAGTTTGTAAAACAAAAACTCCAGACCAAACAATGCAACAGAGGCGTCCATACTCATCGAGAGAGTGGAGCCGCGACGTAGCTCGGTGCGGTGGGCAGCGGTGATCACGATGGCGGAGCAGTGAGAGAGAGAGAGAGAGAGAGAGAGAGAGAGAGAGAGAGAGAGAGAGAGACCGAAGAATGAGAAAAATATGCGAAAGAGATAGAGTAAGCCGAGAGAGAGTGACACGGAGGCGCTGTCGGTGGCTTACCGGGAGGGACGCGGGGGGCTAGGAGCGGCTTGGAGTGACCGTCGGAGTTTTCTGTGCCGGAGGTAATGACTTGGAGGGGCTGGCACCGTGTGTGGTGGCTTTGAACGAAAAGGAAACCGGGCTGTGTGTTGCTCTGCTTTCTGGAAGCTAAAACAGGGGACAATGAGGCTTGTGGGGTACGGTGCAAGGCAGTACTGTCGAGGATCTGTGTTGTTGTACCAAAGCTGAGCAGTGGCTATCACAGTGGGGAAAACATTGCTATGTTCTTCTTGCTTAGCACAGGGCATCGGTGCTGGTGGTTTACGTTGTGCATGGAGGAGCCGCGGTTGTTGTTTGTGTGGGGAGGAGTTTTCGTGTGATGGAGGAGTGGCTAGCGGCTTGGAAAAACTTTCGGTGACTTGTAGCAAGTGATGCCGATAGGTGGTATGGGAGAGGTGTAGAGCGGCAACCCAACCCTAGATTTGATGGGTGAGTTTCTACGTGGGATTTATATAAAGAAAGCTGGTAAACCCTAGAGAAGTGCATGACGTGAAAACGTGAATGTCATGCCATCATGGGGTCTGATCTTTGATCCTCACGGCTTGGGGTTTGGGCATTTCAAAAATTTAGGCTTTTTCTATGAGTTGTGGGACTTTACTCGATCTCTAAAAAAAAAAAATCAACTTGTTCAAAAATTATCTCGCCCATATAAAGAACTATTTTTTAACCTAAATATCAGACCCACGTAAAATCATAAAGAAAACTATTTGAAAACTCAACTGGGCTTTTCGCACATAAAAAAATTCAAATTTTTTTTGAAAACAACATGGTATTGGACCCGGATGTTACACTAAAATTATTTTTTTCTTTCGGACTTCTTTCTGTTGGTGGAAAGAGAAGGGGAAGGGGGTGAAAGAGGGAAAAAAAAGTAGAAAAATAAGATGTGAAAAATGAACAGTGCATCTTTAAATTTGTAGAAATACTATTTATAGCTATGCAAATTTTTATATATGCATAATCCAATACAGTCTAATTTAAGGTCATATTATACAAATATGTAAATGCATAATCCAATGCTAGTGCTCACTTGCTAAATTATATGGAATGATATGTAACTAGCAAATGAAAAAAAAAGCTTAAAACCATCATGCCTTTCAATGATTCAATCTTTTAACAAAATCTTTGTCCAAAACTAAACAAAAAAATCAGTAATGTTAAATCCATAATCTACTCTCTGTCTCTGGTGTCACCAATTACTTTTTATAACATAATCAGAAAAATTGGGCTTTAATTAAAAGATAGTCTGAATATTGCTCATAATTGGATTCAAGATTTTCAATAAATTCTTATAAATTGAAGTATTTTTTTTTTTTTAAAGTTTTGTGAAAGATAGGTTTTGAATCAAAAGTTTTTTTCATTGGGCGTGTAAAAGAGTGATTGGACTCATTATAAACATGTTGAAAAAAAAAAAAGAACTTTTGTGATATTTAATTCTTTTCTTAAACTTGTTAATTTTGATTTTTATGTTGTTTGAAATGCGGTAGATCATTAGATACAAAGTTTTTTTTTTTTTTTTTTTTTTGGGTGTAGGATGAGAATTTGGGGAAAATATGCATAATCACCTCAAACTGTGAATGAAGCAAGGGATTAGTTTTCTAGTCCGTCCAAACTCTTCTTTCGTTGAACTTGAGAAAGACTAAGAAAAGCTCTACCATTATTGGAGTTCAAATTTAATCAAACCACCTTAATTATAAGAGAAATTAACAATTGTACCCTTTAATTGGCTGAAAAAGTGAGAGATATCTAGTCTCTCCTAATTAGAGATTACAAATATCAACTGAAAAATGGGAATGGTACTATAGAAGCAGCTGATGCAAGATTGCAAGCCACGTCCGCGAGCATTCAAGCCTGAAGAAGATGGTATAGTGATAACAGTAGAAAGAGTACTATAAACTTAAATCATCATAGATGCAAAAGACTTCTTGACATCGTACTCCTAAATTTAAGAGGCAATTGTCTCGGTGAATGGGCATATATGATATAGTGTTCTCTTCTGACTTGAATACACTGGATGCTCAACGACAACCCATTCTCACAGACTGTGACGCCTCCACGGGGCTAGTTCATTCGGCACAGCTACATCAGTTGTAACTTTGTTTCAGAATTTAAAGAGAAGAAACAACCCTCCAAAAAAAAACCAGAACCTAAAAGGAAAAATAAAAGGTAATACGGAAATGGAACACAACTGAATAAGCAGCTACGACATTATGTACAGAATTAGACTGAAACATTCAGACTCACCCAAATGCCTAAAAACATCATTGAAGACAAAGTAGCTTTCTCTTGTGAATGTGGGCGTAGAAGGAAAGATTGACCAAATTTCCCTCTCACAAATCGAACAATCAAAGCAAAACAATTACCAGATCCTCATCTGAAAATCTTGCATCAGCGAACCAGCAGTGCATATTTATTTACTCTATTCCATTTAGTCCAAGGAGAGAATGACTACAATAAAGGCCTGCTTCAAAATGAGAGAGAGAGAGATCAGAGAGAGCTTGTTATAAATATATACAACATATAATTGGAGTCCCAGGAAGATAGAAACTTGGAGAAAACTACAGAAAACTTACCAGCATTAATGTGTAATTAACAGATAATGTCACCATCAAAAATCAATTTCAGTTTCTCATCTCAAAGTTCTAATGGCTGATGGTAGTCAAAAATTCAGTGGCTTCCAATTGTGAAGTGCCTTTAGGAGAGAAGGTAGCTTGCCATTTTGTCAACACATATCGTCAACTATCATAACAAGGATCATTCAACAGCCACAGATCTTACGCTGTCATTGATAACTTGGCCCTTTTCGCCTATCCTATCGCCTTTACAAAAATACGCGTTTAGGGCAGTGCTGATGCATAATGTGATAAATATTTCATTTATATGCAATACTAGATAGTAGATTCCAATCAGTAGCACATGCCTTTTTATATATTTATAAACATACAAAGAAATAGTTTAAATTTAAAGTAAATAAGTAAGAAAAATGCTACTTTGTCCACTCTATTTGCCCCCTCATTTTGAGACCTCATATATTTTAATTTTTTTAACATAAATAAATAAAACTGAATTTCTTTTCAGGTCGAGAAGTGTTACTTATGCTACCTATTTATATAGCTTTAAAGCCATTCACAAATACGTATCTGCCTAGGCCCTAGACTGCCTTGAATATGTCAGACAACAATACAGAACATTTCTAAAGCCAATGGTAGCAAAGATCTTAGCTAAAAAGTCAAAAGGATGGGAATTTATGCTTCACATATATGTTAGGAATTCTAAAAATTATGAATTATTGATAAAAATATATATATGTATATACATATATCTGCAAAGAAGTTTCTACCCGAAGTCAATCATTCAATTTCTTGTGGTTGTTTCTGAAATAATCAATTCGAGGGAGAAGGAGCAATCCACAAAGCATTATGTTTCACTCGAGATAGTTTTAAAGCAAAGCCTAAACAGGAATGGAAAATCATATTAGGGAATTAAGTTAATATAGTTAAAGCCTCACATACCTTTGTCGTCCATCTGTGTTGTAGATCATATAACTGAAATTGGGGACTCTTGCTAGACTTGTAGTTTGGTCAAATCATTTTATCATTAATATAAATGCGGGGGATGTGAGCAATTTTGCGCCTTGCTTTTCCTTTTCTGCTTTCCAGTTGTTTCTCCAACAAAGCACATTGCCTGATCTGTAGAGAAGAAATGGAGGCAGGCAACCCTTCTTCTGGCATAAACTTCAGCTTAGGGCAGGAATTGATGGACAAATATTCAAGAGAGGTGAGGTGTCGAAGGGCCTTATAGTCCAAAGATATCATATTTGGAAATTTAGCAATGTAAAGAGAAAGCAAATTAGGGGGAAGTAACCCCGCGTCCGGAAAGGAATCCACGTCTTTACAATTGCCTCCGATATCAATGTATTGAATCGAGGGGAGATTTCGCAATCCCCATCCCCTTCTATTGCGGACGAGTTTGTCACAGTCCATGATGACAATATAATCTAGTGTGGAAGGCAAGCCTCCTTCAGGGAATGACTCAACTTCTGGACACTTCTCTAAACGCAAATACCCAAGAGACGGAAGGAGTATGTGCATCTTGTCAGGTAGTGACGTCAGACTCTGACAATTGATGAGTTCAAATTGCCGAAGTTTTGGGGCATGCAATCCTCCAATCGGAAATGATACAAAATTAGGGCAATCTTCTATTCGTATCATTGACAAGGCCATTAAATCAAGTTCAATTTGTTGCGGAACATCAATAGACTCCAGATTCCTGCATCCATTTAGTTTGATGTATTTCAGATTTGGGAATAAGTTTAATGGAAAGGACTGTAGAGAATCACAATTATTTTCAAGCCGCAATGTTTCAAGGGATGAATAGTTCCAGTGCATTGGAAGCTCGAACTTGCCACAATCTTTGATCTCAAGGACTTTTAATGTAGAAGGTAGACCAGCACTGGACAGAGATGTAAGGGAGTGGCAACCACTAATTTTTAATTCCTCAAGACAACTACTGTTGAAGTCCATCAATCTCTCCGGTATGGATTCTAGCACAACAAATCCTCCAATCTCGAGTTTCTGCAATCCCATTGGAAATTCCATGAAGAGATACTCATTACAATCTCTTAGCTCCAGTTGACGTAGAGTAGCAGCACTTGGAAGTGAAGTCACCAACAACGGGCATTTTTCTATCACTAGTCTAGATAAAGAAGAAGGATGGATGGGCAACTCTCCTGTTAACTTGGGGCAGTTAACAATCTCAAGCTCTTCAAGATGAGTAAAAGCTCCAGCTTCATTTTCGGCACCAAAAGCAAACCATTTCTCCAACTTCGGCATGTCTCTAAACTTCAAAACTTTCAAGGCCCCAAATGGTTTTGTTGAAAAAGAACAATTGCCATAAAAGTCTCTGCCAACTTCATCAATTCCATCAAACTGAACAATAGAAAGGGACTGCAGAGAAGGTAGCTGTCCAAGTGGTGGTAAGACAGAGCAATACTTGCACTTAAATAGATTGAGAGATGCTATATTAGAAAATGAATGATGCCCAATCCAGTCTGAAATTTTTTTACCACCATAGCCGATGATAGAGAGACTTTTCAAGTTTGCATGGGGTTTGAGATTGTCCAATACAGCCGTTTGACTTTCTGACATATTATTTTCGTCATTCCAATAAAATTCCAACTCCTCCAGATACTTTTTATCTTTAAACTTGGCAGCCAAAGCATCTATAGGAGATACAACATTTTGGAGATCCGAAATACAGAGATTTCCCCCAAGATTTGCAAGATTCCCCAACTCTTCTATGCCCGCTCTACTTTGTTTACCAACAATAAATTTAGTCAAAGTCTGAAGATTACGCAAACTACCCAATCGTACTGGCATCTCCTTTATGGGAGTACCACTAAAATCAAGATGGCGCAAACTGATGAGTTTATAAATATCTCTTGGCAAAACAGTAAGATTCCAACAATATTGTAATTTCAACGTCTGCAAATTGCACAAGTTGCATATGGAATCAGGTATCTTTCTAATTCTAGTTTCAGAAAGATCCAAATATCGTAGATGTTTGATTTTTCCAATTGAATCTGGCAGCTCGATCAAATTCCGACAACAAAATAGACTGAAAACTCGCAAGCATCTTAGCATTGGTAGCAAATCCTGCACAAGTTCTTTAGCTAAGATTTTATTGTTAAAATATAGTGGTAGGAAAGTACGCAACCCCTTAGCCTCATAAAGCGCCCCAAACATCTTAGTAGTATCAACACTTATTCTGGAAAATGAAAAATGGCGTGTCTTATTGACAATTTCAAGAGAATTTTCACCCTCTAGTCTGAAGGTAAATTGTCCTAACACAAATCTTGCTAAGTCGTTGACAAGATCATGCATTCCGAATTCCAGAGTGCTTTCACTTGATTGTTGGAACAATGATCTTGATACAAGATCAACGAAGTAATCATCACCAATTTGTTCCATTGTTTTGTCTTTCACTTGTGGCAACAAACCTTCCGCCATCCACAATAAGATTAAATCTTCTTTTTCAAAATCATAATCTTTTGGAAAGATTGAACAGTAAGCAAAGCAACGCTTAAGATGTAAGGGCAAATATTTGTAACTTAATCTTAGAGCAGGAATAACATCACTCTGCAAGTCCCATATTTCGCTCCTCAGTATCTTATTCCACTCGCTAACGTCTAGTTTAGACCACAAGAGAGCTCCTATTGTCTTGACTGCTAAGGGTAGGCCGTCACACCTTTTCACTATCTGTCTACCAATTACTTCCAACTCCGGATGTGCATCAGAGTTCCCAGAATGAAACGCATGTTTTGAAAATAATGTCCAACAATCTTCGTCTTGTAATTTCTTTAATTCGTGAATTTCAGTAGAGTGCATGATTGATGCAACTTGTTTCTCCCGTGTGGTTACAATCACCCTACTCCCTTCTACCCCAAATCTAAAGGGGTTGCTGAAGGCCTCCCATTCAGAATAATTCTTATTCCAAACATCATCTAAAACAAGAAGAAATTTCTTCCCTGTCAATTTTTGTTGTACTGCAACTTGAAGCCAATCTAGACTCTTACCATCTAGACTCTTACCATCAATGTTAGTTGACAATTCAAGTTTCTCTAACATTGTTTTCGTCATCTTCAACACATCAAAATCATCCGAAACACAAACCCACACTTTAAGATCAAAATGCCCCTCCATCCTGTCGTCGTTGTATACAAGTTGAGCAAGGGTTGTCTTCCCAAGTCCCCCCATGCCAACAATAGCAATCACACACAACTCATTGCCACTTACATTATCTGACAGCAACAAATTAATTATTGCCTCCTTATCATCAGTCCTACCAAAAATACCAGATTCTTTAACCAAAGAAGTAGTGGACGATCTTCCGGATGATTTCCCTGCAACGCCTTCTTTTAAACCTATAACATCCTTCTGTTTTACTAGATGATCCAATGTCTGGAGTACATCTTTTATCTTTCGTTCTATCTCTCCGACAAAAGGATAAAGAGAAGGAGAGAAGGTTTTTAGTACCTTAGTTGAAATAGTTTGAAATTCAGCCTCCAACTTGCATCGCAAGACCTCAGTATGAATCTCGTCCAGGATATCCTCTGCGTCATAGATGGCATCTTTCAGCTCATCAAGCCACTTTTTCACAATAGGCTTTGTAAATTGCATTTCCTCTGCATCTTCGAGCACCGCATTCGCTGTCAGCAATGCTATCTCCAGCGTCTTCAAGAGTCTTCCGTCAAGTTTTCGGCTTCGAAAGAAGTCAACGAACTCAGGGGATGCAGCTCTTTCAAAGAGTACTTGGAGGAAGGGGGAGAGAAGTAAGCCTGCAACCTCGGCCATGTTTTCTGGGTTTGAAATAGCAGAAATCAAAGGAAATGAAGGAAGGAAGAGATAGCAAAGAGCAGAGCAGAGTCAGATGGTATGGTCTCTTCTCTGCTTATACGGTGTGCTAAAATACTGGTCGATACAGGAGAGCGCAAAGAGGGAAGTAATGGACCTACACGGCTAAAGATATTACTTGGAATGAGAGGCGTCGTGTCGTTGGAGATCATCTCATTTCTTTCTGGACTCCTACCATGTGACTCAATAAAAGGAAATTGGAATCAAACAACAAAGAAAGTAGAGGAATCATAACTACGACAAAAGGGAAGGGCTAATTATATCTATCTTTCTTTGCTTTTAATGTTACTTTACAGCCTACCAAGCTTGACTTCTTAACAATTAGACGAAAGCCAGTTTGTGGTTTTGGCGTTGTGGGGTCGGGGATGTTTCTTCAATGTCTAACACAGCATATATTATGAGATATTTGTGGGGTCAGGGCTCTTATAATGAAGTGTGCAGAGACGTGGGGGTTGAAACCAAACAGTCAAAAATCCAGAGACGTGGGAGACCGCGCTTGGTAGTTGAAACCAATTCAACCAGCAATTTCTTTGAAGTATCCTCATGCATGCATGTTGTCACTTTCTTTTTATTTTATTTTATTTTTTATCTCAGATACATGAGATCACACGGTCCCTCTTCCATCCAAATTACTTCGTCACTCATGTGTAAAAGCCCTTCTGGCCAACTCATGTGCAACACTATTGCCTTCTCGGTAGACAAACTTAACATCCCAATCTGGCATTTGTTGATCTCCTCTTCCCTGCCATAAAATCTGCTGTGGGTGGCATCCATTTAACATCTCGCCTTGTGCAAATCCCTTGAGTTTGAGGTTCAACAATAGCCTTCTGCACTACTTTGTGCTTGTCGTAATGGATACACTACTTCAAACTTTTTCTCGTTCTTTATTTTTTTATGGTCATATCACTTTGTGCAAAGCCATCCATCTTTTAACTTCACTGAAGGGCCGGTTCTTTTCTTTTCTTTTCTTTTTAAATGAGCCAAACATGAGAGACTTCCTCCAAGCTATGCATTGTGGATAAATGAATTTTGCTTAAAATTCTTAGGGTGGAATTCCAGAAAATCCAAAGAACAAATATAATTATTAAAGTTAGCCCAACAAAAGCTAACTTTAACAAGTGCAAACCTAATCTCCCGATTAGAGGTGTAAATTTAAATCGAAAAACCGGTAAATTGGTCCGAACCGGACCGGTTTTACCGGTTTTGAATCGGTCCGGTCTGGAACCGGTTCTTATAATTCATAAACCGGTTGGAACCGGTCCGGTTCCGATTTTAGGATTTTTTGGATCGGACCGAACCAGTTGATAAAAAAATATAAAAAATAATATTTTATATATAAGTTTTATACAAAATTAAAATTATACAAAATGTTTTATATATATTAAATATATAAGTTTTATATATAATGTATAATTATATGTGAAATTTTTATATATAATTATATATCATATATGAAATAATTTCATATTATAATTTATAAAATATAACATTAAATGTTAATTTTAAATATGAACATTTGTAATTTGTTTGATCATATACTATTAATATAATTATATATAAGATAATGTTATTATAAAATAAAAGTTTAATCTTAAAAATGAAAATATAATTGATCATGTATTATATAGCTATACTAATATATAGTTTATCACTAATACTAATATATACTAATATATAGCTATACTGATATATAAATTTATAACTTGTACTAATAGTCTAATATAGACTCCCTCAAAAAAAAAAGTAGTCTAATATAGACTATAGTTATAGTTATATTAATAGTCTAATATAGATTAATAAAAGTATAACATATTTTTTTAAAACAATTTTTTTAAAACATATTTTTAATGACAAAATGTCAAACTTATATTTTAAAAAAACAAGAAAACCGGACCGGACCGCACCGGAAACTGGTAAAACCAAAGTACCGGTTTAGGAGTATAACCGGTGCGTAATCGGTTTTGAAAAATACAAAACCGATCATACCGGTTCGGTCCAAGATTTTGTCCAAAACCGGACCGAACCGGACCGGTTACACCCCTACTCCCGATATATATAATAAATAAAATTATTGAAAAACCTTGCCCAAAACCTTCATCTTTTGATTGTGTAAACTTGCTTTTAATTTGATTTGAAATGTTCACCTCCAGAAAAGCACTGTTCACGCGGTGTTTATCCTAGCTACTAGAATCATATGTAACTAGCAAATGAAAAAAAAAAAAAAAGCTTAAAACCATGTCTTTCAATGATTCTTAACTCCACAATCTACTCTCTTGGTGTCACCCAATTACTTTTTATAACATAATCTGAAAAATTGCAGGAGATTATCAGATACAAAGTCTTTTTTTCTTTTTCTTTTTCTTTTTTTTTTTTTCCTGAAGGATGCAATCATCCCCTAAACTATCAAAAAATTATAATGCACTCCCTTCACCCTTTAAATAGTCCAAATTAGCCCTAGCAATTTAAAAAAGTTACATATAATAATATAAATAATAGAAAAAAGTAACCCAGAAGGAAAAAAAAATTATTTTCATTTTTAATTTTTTTAATGAAGGTACTTTTCTTTTTGTTTTTGTTTTTAAACTTGTTTACATAGAAGTAATTAAGTTGCTATTTGTTTAGGCGTAAATGTGTCGAAATTGATAGTGTACCAAAATGAGATCATGATTGCCAAATTAGTTGATAGTTCAAGGGAATTATACCGAATTTCCTCCTTTTCTAATTATATCTAAAAGATATTTAGATTGAAGGTGAAAAACTTTTGTTTGTCACTTGCTTTCCCTCACATCTTCAAGCAACATACGCTCGATCATAGACAAAAATGCTAGCATTACTTTTATGAAAAATGATAGAAAAATTCAATGAATTTGTGAGATGGCATTCTTTTTAAAAGCCTACAACAAATTGGCCATTTTCCCAAGAGTGGTTTTGCCGCAATTATTCTATATTTTTGTCGAAAATGAATTTTTCCCTTCATTTCAAAACATAGCTGACTCTCTAGAAATAACTGGCAACATATAGTATTTAAACCCGCACGCGTGGCATAGCGAAAACGTTTAGAAGAATAACAATTGCCCAAACAGGATAAAGAAAATAAGAAGGAAGAGTTGTGTCTTCCAAGTCGATGCAAGTTGCAATAGAAAATTGGTATTTCTATTTTCCACATGTTTATTCCAAATTATCATAATCCCTCTCCCATACAATTGCCATCGAATATATATCAAACTTATTAAGGAAATCAAACGATTGAAAGGGAAAATATTCGAAAATGAAACAATTGCAATATAAACTTGGAAATAGAATTTGGTGTTAAGTCTACAGCTTGATAATTGGTTTGTGCATGGTTGAAGTTTCCTTATTGGTGCCGAGAATAGTGGAATCAAGGATCGTGTCCTACTGTTGCCAAATTGATATTGCCCACGTCCTGCATCAGAGCAAGACGAATGTTGAAAATACTCTTATTTTCGGTGATTTTTTTCCTCGTAAAAAGTGTAAAATTTCATGGCAAAAAGTATGCCAACAATTGTTAACTTAGGTCGGAAATACTTATCTGTCAAGGTGGAAATCGCGAGAAATAAACATTTGTGACCAAAAAATATTTCCGACGATTTATGATCGTCGAAATAGTCTTTTATGAAATTAAAAAAAAAAACTAGTAAAACAGTATCACAAGCTCACAACCTTAGCATTAAAGATGTAAAAATTGACTTTTTGCTACAGTTTTTTCGCTGCAAAATAATATGATACAAAAAGTAATTATTTGCTAGCAAATAAAAGTCATGGGAAAAATTTTTGTCCCAAAAACCACCGGTTGTGAAAGACAAATTTATAATTGAAAATATTTACTGCGATGTGATTTTCGCTGCAAAAAGTAAGAATTACCGACAATTTCTTAATGGTCAAAAACAAAAGAATGAAAATGTAAAAATTGACCTTTTGCAACAAAATTTCTATCACCGCAAAAAAATATTATGTGCAAAATTTTCTAATGAGCTTAATTTTGTAGAAAAAAAGTCCTTCATTTTCACAGATTAAAACTCGTGACAAACAAAATTTGATCCAATATAATTATTTGCGGCGAGAATTTTTTGATGACGTGAATTTGGTGACAAAACGTAATTATTTACTACCAAATAGTATTTGCAGGAACTATAAATTTTTTGACACCAACCAAGTCCGTCACTAATGAATGCATATTTTATCATAAAAAAATATTATCTCCAAACTTTTTCTAATTAGCTTAACGTAGCAAGCACTTAGTTTGCACGCACACTAGGTTAGATTTGGATGTTGAGATGAGAATTTTTAGTTTGAGATGAAAGTTAAAAATTGAATAAAATATTATTTTTAATATTATTATTGTTTTGAAATTTGAAAAAATTGAATTGAGATTTGAAATTTTTGAATTGTTTATTATATTTATGTAAAAATTTAAAAAAATTATAATAATAAGATGAGAATTTTATATTTAAAAAAACTTCCAAACCTAACCCAAAGCTCGGGACTCGGCAGATAACAAATTGTGTTCCCAACTCACTCAGAACAACAAAGAAAGTAAGCGAGAGAAGAAGCTCGCCCAGTGCAACAAGAACTACGCCAAATCTAACGGTAAATATTTAATAACTGTTATTTACTAGTGTGAACCGACGAGTGAGGCTAAAAATACGTTAATCAACAATTAGAAACTGTTTTTAACTTCCAGAAACTGCCCAAGCCGACAATAGCTGTCATCTAATGGTCATCATCTATTTTCAAAAGTCAAATACATTGACTAAAGAGGTATGCTACTGTTTTTATAAAGCCACGCCTAATCAAAAAAATTGATACAGATTTTTCTATCACAATTGTTAAGCTTTTGCCATCATTCTGTGTTAGGGGTCATTAAGTTTTTGCCAGAATCACAAGACTTTTGATGTTCTAGTTGAATTTTGGTAAGTTCATAAAGCAATCAAACAACATAATTGTCTTTCTGGACTTCATTGTATCTCGGAGACAATCTTGCTTTAACCCAGTGCATTATAATTAATCTAAACCGATAGAATGCCCTCCACTACAGGTAACACAAAAAAGGTCGATGGTTAGTGTTACAACCTTGGTCAGCGTTCTTCCTAAAGAAATGATGGCACCCATGTCCAAGCTGAAGGAAAATGATGTAATGCTGAGGCATGAGGGAGATGTAGGGTCTATCGAAATGGCACATAAATTATCACCAAGGAGATGAAACAACAACACCCATGTCGAAGGTGAAAGATCTTGATGCACTACCAAGACTTGGGGGATTTTATGTGTTTGTTGCCAACCCAAAACCTTAATAGTGACCATGGCCTCACTACTTATGAGAGAGAGAACCAGTTTGTCGGTATCTCTTCAGGCATCTTGTGACAGCAACAAAGGAGATATTAAGGAGGTATGAGATTTGAATGTAGGAGATGATGTGGAGGGAATTTTGGATTGTTCGTTGGTTCCTTGCGAGGAGGAATATGTAGGGTCTGGTGTACAGTTTGGAGTTGAGTCTAAGGAAGATGTTGTCCCCCCGTTATCTCTTCCTCCGATAGCTGGTTCATCATCAAATTGGGTTTTGCCAAATGTTAAAAAAATACAGTAGTGTGTGGGGATTACATGTGGAGTATGTGACAACCAATTCACAACACTAATCACTACTATTGAGACGAGTCACTTACTTGAAACAAAATTAAGATTTAAGAAGAGTATGGAGTTAAAGCATCTTATTTGAGCAATCAACTACGACACTAATGGAGGTAGTCCAAGTCAAAGGAGGACTAGAGTGAGTGCAGGACCAATTGTATTATAAAGCCTTCCTTTGTCCTCGTAGGAAGGGGTGGAGTATTAGTTTCGGGTGGAGTATGTAGAATAGTGCTTCTAAGGAGGTTTGGGGTGGAGTCTTTAGTTATGTGGAAACAAAGGGTTGGGGTAGTTACAATGACTTGCTTTGTTTTGGGGAGGCACATTTTGTCCCATTCGAGCTTGGTTTATATTGAATAGATTTCTAGTTCTCCCACTCGGGCGTTGTCCCTATACGGATTTTTTGTTCATTAGGAACTCTCTATTATGAAGTAGGTATTCTCTCTTGTATATATCCAATGTACTTAGTTACACCTATTGATATTAATCAATCTTTACTTATATAAAAAAACTAATTGATCTAAATTGGTAGGGTGAAAATTATCTTAAGAAAAGTTCGACATTTGTGTGCCTTTGAAGCAAAAATCCTACTTCATTTTTCTTTTCCACCACTTAAAAGTTTTTCAATTGTTTCCCAGCACTTTATTTAAAACCGGAACTCTTGTATGCACAAAAGTAAATAGAACATAAGGTCATTTTAGTAGTGCTAGAAGGAAGTTGCTTTTGTACTGGTGAGTTTTAAGAGAATTCTCTCCTAGATTTGTTAGGCTACACGCCAACAGAATTCTCTCCTATTATTAATAAAATTATAATACTGTATCTTATAAAACAAAAGACATGCATATTTGTGTTAAAAATTTTGAGCATTTTAGACAAGAGTTAGTTTACGTACAGACTCTAAACGAGGACTACTCATGTAAGCCCGTACATTTATATTTAAAAAAAAATTAAAGATTACAATAATATTTTTTTAAAATGATATTTTTTCTCCTTATACCCTCATTCTCCTTATAAAAAATGATGGTATAGAAGCAGGCTGCAGGCTGCAGCTGATGCAAGTTTGCAAGCCACGTCCACGAGCATGCATTCTTAAATATTACCACACGTCCGACTTTGGAAATCACACTGTTTCTGACATAAATCATCTCACTATGACCAAGGCTGACAAGAGCCACGGCCTCCACCAAATTTCCCAACAATAATGAAAAGCTCTGTTTCTTGGCATGCATTGACAGATACTGTACAAATGGCAAAAGTCTTGATTGGAACATGTAAATATCAAACACATCGGTTGTAAAAAAACAAGAGAAGCTTTGAAAACCTGCACAATCTTTATACCTTTCTAAGATGTTGTTGCAACTACGAGCCAAAGCTTCAAGTACTGCTGATGCACAGGGAGCACTGCAGGTTTAACAGAGGGAATCCTTCGCTTGGAATGGAGCACTATTGTCCAGCAGAGCACGGACCCAAAACAAGCACAAAAAGGAAGTGTGCTTAGTGATAACGGTAGTAAGAGAACTATAAACTTAAATCATCATAGATGCAAAAGACTTCTTGACATCGTACTTCCTAAATTTAAGAGGCAATTGTCTCGGTGAATGGGCATATATGATATGGTGTTCTCTTCTGACTTGAATACACTGGACGCTCAACGACAACCGATTCTCACAGACTGACGCCTTCCTATTGCCATATGGTGACTGACGTCTTTGCCATTAGTGTTAGTATTATCACATCCACCACGGGGCTAGTTCATTCGGCACAGCTACATCAGTTGTAACTTTGTTTCAGAATTTAAAGAGAAGAAACAACCCTCCAAAAAAAAAAAAAACCAGAACCTAAAAGGAAAAATAAAAGGTAATACGGAAATGGAACAACTGAACTTGCCGGGATGTAGTGTCTAAGCAGCTACGACATTATGTACAGAATTAGACTGAAACATTCAGACTCCCCAAATGCCTAAAAACATCATTGAAGACAAAGTAGCTTTCTCTTGTGGGCGTAGAAGGAAAGATTGACCAAATTTCCTTCTCACATTGTCCTTTACAGTCGAACAATCAAAGCAAAACAATTACCAGATCCTCATCTGAAAATCTTGCATCGGCAAACCAGCAGTGCATATTTCTTTACTCTATTCCATTTAGTCCAAGGAGAGAACGACTAAAATAAAGGCCTGCTTCAAAATGAGAGAGAGAGAGAGAGCTTGTTATAAATATATACAACATATAATAGGAGTCCCAGGAAGATAGAAACTTGGAGAAAACTACAGAAAACTTACCAGCATTAATGTGTAATCAACAGATAATGTCACCATCAAAAATCAATTTCAGTTTCTCATCTCAAAGTCCTAATGGCTGATGGTAGTCGAAAATTCAGTGGCTTCCAATTGTGAAGTGCCTTTAGGAGAGTAGGTGGCTTGCCATTTTGTCAACACATATCATCAACTATCATAACAAGGATCATTCAACAGCCACAGATCTTACGCTGTCATAATGTAATAAATATTTCATTTATATGCAATACTAGATTCCAATCAATAACACATGCTTTTTTATATATTTGTAAACATACAGTGAAATAGTTTAACTTTAAAGTAAATAAGTAATAACATAAATAAATAAAACTAAAGTTCTTTTCACATCGAGAAGTGTTACTTATGCTACGTATTTGTATAGCTTTAAAGCCATTCAACAACAGCACAGAACATTTCTAAAGCCAATGGTAGCAAAGATCTTAGCTGAAAAGTTAAAAGGATGGGAATTTATGCTTCTAAACATTATGTTGGGAATTCTAAAAATTATGAAGTATTGATAAAAAAAACGTCTGCGAGTCATAAAAGGAATCTTGCAAATAGGTTACCACCTGAGGCCAATCATTCAATTGCTTGTGGTTGTCTATCTGTTCCACCAAACGGTTCAAGTTCTGGGGAATTTACGGTGTGAATCCTTGTCCAATGACAAAGGACATGACTCTTCTTAAGAGAGAAGCCCCACGGCGATAGACAAATTCACATTAATAACTTGCGGTGGCATGACAGAGACTCAACAAACATCAGTAATTGTTTCTGAAATAATCAATTCGAGGGAGAAGGAGCAATCGGCAAAGCATTATGTTTCACTCAAGATAGTTTTAAAGCAAAGCTTAAACAGGAAAGGAAAATCATATTGGGGAATTAGTTAATATAGTTAAAGCAGCACATACCTTTGTCGTCGTCAATCCGTGCTATAGATCATATAACTGAAATTGGGCACTCTTGCTAGACTTGTAGTTTGGTCAAATCAATTCGCCATTAATATAAATGCGGGAGATGTGAGCAATTTTGCGCCATGCTTTTCCTTTTTTGCTTTCCAGTTGTTTCTCCAACAAAGCACATCTGCTGATTCGTAGAGTAGAAATGGAGGCAGGCAACCCTTCTTCTTGCATAAACTTCAACTTTGGGCAAGAAGTGATACACAATTGATCAAGAGAGGTGAGGTGTCGAAGGGCCTTATAGTCCAAAGATTTCATATTTGGAAAGTTACCAATGTCAAGAGAACACAAACTGGTGGGAAGTAACCCTGCCTCCAGAAAGAAATCCACGTCTTTACAATTGCCTTCGATATTAATGTTTTGAATGGAGGGCAGATTTCGCAATCCCCATCCCCTTCTATTGGCGACAAGTTTGTCACAGTCTCTGATGTAAATGGTAGCTAGTTTGGAAGGCAAGCCTCCTTCAGGGAATGACTCAACTTCTGGACACTTCTCTAAATTCAATTTCCAAAGAGACGGAAGGAGTATGTGCATCTTGTCAGGTAGTGACATCAGGCTCTGACAATTGATGACATGAAACTGCCCAAGTTTTGGGGCACGCAATCCTCCATTTGGAAATGATACGAAATTAGGGCAATCTTTTATTAGTATTATTGACAACGCAACTAAATCAAGTTCATGTTGTTGTGAAACATTAACAGAATTCAGATTCCTACATCCAATTAGGCCGATGGATTTCAGATTTGGGAATAAGTTTAATGGAAATGACTGTAAAGAATCACAACTATTTTCTAACAGCAATGTCTCAAGGGACGCATATTTCCAATGCATTGGAAGCTCTAACTTGCTACAATCTTTGATCTCAACGACTTTTAATGTAGAAGGTAGATCAGCACTGGATAGAGATGTAAGGGAGTGGCAACCACTAATTATTAACTCCTCAAGACAACTACTGTTGAAGTCCATAAATCTCTCCGGTATGGACTCTACCGCATCAAATTCTCCAATCTCGAGTTTCTGCAATCCCATTGGTAATTCCATGAAGAGAAACTCATTACAATCTCTTAGCTCCAGTTGACGTAGAGTAGCAGCACTTGGAAGCGAAGTCACCAACAACGGGCATTTTTCTATCACAAGCCTAGATAAAGAAGAAGGATGGATGGGCAACTCTCCTGTTAACTTGGGGCAGTTAACAATCTCAAGCTCTTCAAGATGAGTAAAAGCTCCACCTTCATTTTCGACACCAAAAGCAAACCATTTCTCCAACTTCGGCATGCCTCTAAACCTCAAAACTTTCAAGGCTCCAAATGGTTTCGTTGAAGAAGAACAATTGCCATAAAAGTCTCGACCCACTGCATCGATTCCATCAAAAAGAGTAATAGAAAGGGACTGCAGAGAAGGTAGCTGTCCGAGTGGTGGCAAGACAGAGCAATACTTGCACTTAAATAGATAGAGAGATGCTATATTAGAAAATGAGTGACGTCCAATCCAGTCTGAAATTTTTTTACCACCATAGCCGATGATAGAGAGACTTTTCAAGTTTGCATGTGGTTTGAGATTGTCCAATACAGCCCTTTGACTTTCTGAAGTATTATTTTTGACATTCCATTCCAACATCAACTCCTCCAGATGCTTTTTATCATTCAAGCTGGCAGCCAAAGCATCTATAGGATATACAACATTTTGGAGGTTCGAAATACAGAGCTTTCCCCCAAGATTTGCAAGATTTCCCAACTCTTCTATGCCCGCTCTACTTGGTTTACCGACAATAAATTTAGTCAAAGTCTGAAGATGACACAAATTACCCAAACGTACTGGCATCTCCTTTATGGGAGTAGCAATAAAATCAAGATGGCGCAAATTGATGAGTTTATAAGTATCTATTGGCAATACAGTAAGATTAAACAACACTGTAATTTCAAGGTCTGCAAATTGCACAACTTACATATGGAATCAGGTATCTTTCTAATTGGAGTTCCAGAAAGATCCAAATATCGCAGATGTTTGATTTTGGCAATTGAATCTGGCAGCTCGATCAAATTCTGACAAAAACATAGGCTGAAAACTCGCAAGCATCTTAGCATTGGTAGCAAATCCACATATTCTTTAGCTAAGATTTCATTGTCAGAATATATTGGTAGGAAAGTACGCAACCCCTTAGCCTCATAAAGCGCCCCAAACTTCTTAGTAGTATCAACACCTACTCTGGAAAATGAAAAATGGCGTGTCTTATTGACAATTTCAAGAGAATTTTCACCCTCTAGTCTGAAGGTAAATTGTCCCAACACAAATCTTGCTAAGTCGTTAACAAGATCATGCATTCCGAACCTCATTTCCTCATATGTTATACTTGATTGTTGGAACAATGATCTTGATACAAGATTAACAAAGTAATCATCACCAATTTGTTCCATTGTTTTGTCTCACTTGTGGCAACAAACCTTCCGTCATCCACAATAAGATTAAAAATTCTTTTTTAAAATCATAATCTTTTGGAAATATTGAACAGTAAGCAAAGCAACGCTTAAGATGTAAGGGCAAATACTTGTAGCTTAATCTTAGAGCAGGAATAACATCACACGACAAGTCCCATATTTCGCTCCTCAGTATCTTATTCCACTCGCTAACGTCTAGTTTAGACCACAAGAGAGCTCCAATTGTCTTGACTGCTAAGGGTAGGCCGTCACACCTTTTCACTATCTGTCTACCAATTACTTCCAACTCCGGATGAGCATCAGAGTTCCCAGAATGAAACGCATGTTTTGAAAATAATGTCCAACAATCTTCGTCTTGTAATTCCTTTAGATTGTAAATTGTAGTAGAGTGCATGATTGATGCAACACGTTGCTCCCGTGTGGTTACAATCACCCTACTCCCTTCTGCCCCGAATTTAAAAGGGTTACTTAAGGCCTCCCATTCTGAATAATTGTTATTCCAAACATCATCTAAAACAATAAGAAATTTCTTTCCAGTCAGATTCTGCTGTAGTGTAACTTGAAGCCAATCTAGACTCTTACTATCACTGTTAGTTGACAATCCAAGCTTCTCTAAAATTGTTTTCGTCATCTGAAACACAAATCCAAGCTTTAAGATCGAAATGCTCCTCCATTCTGTCGTCGTTGTATACAAGTTGAGCAAAGGTTGTCTTCACAAATCCCCCCATGCCAACAATAGCAATCACACACAACTCATTGCCACTTCCATTATCTGACAGCAACAAATTAATTATTGCCTCCTTATCATCAGTCCTACCAAAAATACCAGATTCTTTAACCAAAGAAGTAGTGGACGATCTTCCGGATGATTTCCCTCCAACGCCTTCTTTTAAACCTATAACATCCTTCCGTTCTACTAGATGATCCAATGTCTGGAGTACGTCTTTTATCTTTCGTTCTATCTCTCTGACAAAAGGATTAAGAGAAGTAGAGATGGTTTTTAGTACCTTAGTTGCATTAGTTTGAAATTCAGCATCCAACTTGCATCGCAAGACTTCAGTATGAATCTCGTCCAGGATATCCTCTGCATCATAGACGGCATCTTTAAGCTCATCAAGCCACTTTTTCACAATAGGCTTTATAAATTGCGTTTCCTCTGCATCTTCGAGCACCGCATTCACAGTCAGCAATGCTATGTCCAGCCTCTTCAAGAGTCTTCCATCAAGTTTTCGGCTTCGAAAGAAGTCAACGAACTCAGGGGATGCGACTCTTTCAAAGAGTACTTGGAGTAAGGGGGAGAGAAGTAGGCCTGCAACCTCGGCCATGTTTTCTGGGTTTGAAATAGCAGAAATCAAAGGAAATGAAAGAGGGAAGAGATAGCAACAGCAGAGTAGAGTCAGATGGTATGGTCTCTTCTCTGCTTATACGGTGAGTACTGGTCAATATTGGTCATACAGGAAAGCGCAAAGAGAGAAGTGATGGACCTAACGGCTAAAGGTATTACTTGGAATGAGAGGCGTTGTGTCGGTGGAGATCATCTCATTTCTTTGTGGACTCTTACCATGAATCAAGCAACAAAGAAAGCAGAGGAATCATAACTTTCTTGTTTCTTTCTTTCTTTGTTTGTTTTTAGCGTTACTTTACAGCCTAGCAAGCTTGACTTTAGACGAAACCCAGTTTGTGGGGTCAGGGCTCTCATAATGAAGTGTGCAGAGGATGAGCTATAGGTTTGTTTCCTCAAATTTAATATTTATTCACACAAATCGTATTTTTGTTTAATTTATGAGAAATAAAGAGATTAGTTTTGATATTATGTTAAATTACTCTAATCATAAAGAATATAAAATCCAAATGAAAATAGTAAATTCGATAATCCTTATAAATGACTTTGAAGTTAACACAAAACTTGAGGGATTATTTATTCATTAATAGGTGCATGGAAACGGCAGAACAAGCAGACAACTTTCTGGGGGTTTATGAATTTATGGTCCGTTTTGGTTTTCGTCATAAAAGTTAAAGCAAACAGAACATTGTTCAGAATTGAGAGCTACAGCCCTAACAACATGAGCCATGATTGTTTAGACTTTATATAAAATACAAACTTTCTTTCGGCCCAGATGAAGGCAAACTCAGCCCAATCATGTTCCTGATAAAGGGCCATGATTGTTTGATGGGCCGAGTATAATCAATTCGGCATTCGGCCCATGTTTTTATTCACTTGAGTGAAATAAAAGGGAATTTCTCCCTTTTTTGAAGATCTCGAAGGACCATGAAAACGAGAGAACAAGTGTCGTCCATCATAACAGGAAAATTGTAGGAAAAAACTCATTTTCCTCGTCGTTCTTGGCCAAGCAATAATAATGTAACGGGACGTTGGGAAACCAAAGGATGTGACTTTGAGGAGTACAATGAGAGATTAAAACAAGCAGTCGGAAAATTGTAGGTGATGGCCGGAATAGAGAGATCAAACAGTCGAAAATCCAGAGATGCACGAGACGCGTACGTGTAGACATTAATTTGGAGCGTTGGAGATGGACAATTTCCGAAGTTGTAAAGCAACATGAAAAATGTTGATCGGAGTGTATCCTTTCTGGCAATGTCATTTTCGTTGGGCTCATCCAAGAACACAGGTCTACTGTCAGAGAAGCTTCACGTAGCTTTGAAGCTCCCCACTATATTTTTAACTAAATGGATGCTATTTATTTTAGATAAAATGTAAAGATACCTTTTTTCGAAAATAATATAGGGCAATGGAATATATCTTTCGAATAAAGAAATTTAAAAGGATGCACCTAGCAAGATTGTGATGACTGGGTTGGCTAGAAGAAATTTATAAGTCTAATTCATTTCATAAACCGATTTTTAAGAGAGGTTTGTTTATTCATTTTAAATATGTCCAAGATTTTGTCCATGGGTAATATGAAATTATTCCTCACCACCCTCCCTTACGTGCAGGTTAGTATTTTTTTTTAGTTCTTGTCACGGAATAAGTAGTGTGAGTCCTCATTCATCCTAGGACAAGATCCGATATTATGAAAAAATTCATGGGCCTAACTCATCTTAAAAAACCAGTTCGCCAATAGAGGATTGTTCATTCTTTATAATCATGTCTAAAACTTTATCTACAAATAATGTGAAATTTTTCCTCAATATGCTAGATGACAGAAACAATATGCCTACCCATCAGTTATTGACAGTATACGGCTCAATTTCTAAGCTCTTCTTTGTCTTTTTGGTTATATTTCTCCATTTTAAACTTACTAAAGCTAATTCAGAATAGATACGTGTAAAAGATAAAAGATAAAAGCTCGTTACTCTGTTAGGCAAGTTGAAAAAGACCATGAATTAATGGGAGGTTGTAGGATGGAGTAGTTCTTTGAGGCCACTAACTTAAAAGGCCTGTAAGGCAAGGGAAATAAAAGGAGAGTGCCTTAATGGCCTTGTTAGATAGATCAGAGAGTAGTTCTTTTAGGCAACTAATTATGGGCAGGTACCAATTTGGACATACAAGCCAACCCCATTCTCCGTTACCAAAAAAGAAAAGACAGACAATGAAAAGCTAGTTAGGAATGTCTGGTGTTATTCACAGCACATAGACCTGTATGCATCGAACTACACACTTTAAACAAAACCAACCCTGAAATAGAAAAGCATATAGAGTAGCACATGGTATCATGCCCACGTCCAAAAAGGGGAAACTACATATCGCACTAAAAACCAAGACTTGAGGAAAAAAAACACCCTTTATTGACATGAAAAGAGTTAATCTGCTTCACTCATTCTTCTTTGTCAAATATGTCCAAAGAAACAATAAAAAGAGGAAAAAAAAAAAAAAAACACATGTTAACGCCCACATCCACATGTTACCCGTACCATTTCTTTCAACAGCCATCGATGGCATTTCTCTTTACTCTTAAGATGGGGGGAAGCGGGCGGTGGAGTTAAAACCATAGTCTCTCTCTCTCTCTCTCTCTCTCTCTCTCTCTCTCTCTCTCGGATAAAATTCATTGTTTCGGCTGAGCACCACAACTAACAATACATTTGCATGCAATTAGAAGATCATGCACTGTACAGTACAAGACTACGAGCACCCTTTTTCTCCTGTACACCCACACAAATCATGGCTCACTACTTTATTCTCTTTCAGTACAAAAGAGATCAAAGCTCGCTTTGCTTTCTATCTGTTCTTATGGCTTCTTGCACTATGGCTGCTGCTTGTTTGAACACGTACACCTTGCGCGGTTATCAGAAAGTGTCTGATATAATAACACAGGAATGAATGAGAAGGTTAAATTTACAATATAAGATTAAATATGGTGGGTTGATTTTTTTTTTTTAAGATTGGGTGATACTCATTCAAGAATCTTTGTTGGAATATACCTGCACTTGTTTTTGAAGGCCTTTAATGTACTCGACAGCTAATTCTAACATGTCTGCTGTGTTAGTTTGCTGCAAAGAAAAAGTGAAATACATGAGTCCCCCTCTAAGGCAATCTTCAAGGAAGAAATTCAAGACAAGTTTGTACCTTGTCCATGTTAGGGACAAGATCTTGTAGCTTCCTCATCCGTTCGCTGATTCGGGTTCTTCTCACCTGAAATTTCACAAGAAAATGAAGATGTAAAGAAGTTTTAGCATCATGTATTTGTCTAAATCATCCCTTTTTTCAAATGAAATGACCAAGCAGTTCCATTTTGTTAATCAAGTAAAAGTACAGGGATTGAACCATATATAATGAAATAAAAACATGAATCTGATGGGGACTAAAACATTACCCTCTCAGCAATGCTTCGTGGGTGAGTGGCAAAGCCACGCTTAGCTCGAATTTTACAAGGAACAGAATCTTGGAACTGCAAGAACTTTTCAAGGGCAGCCATCTCTGCTGCAGTTTTTGGCAAGCTCAAGTGATGAGCCAAACCGGTAGGAGGACGATTTCCAGACTCCATATTCTGATCAACAACCAAAAACTTAGATTAATTAGGAATATTAAAGATGGAAAAACAATGGATCAGATTTGTATATACACTACCTGAGTTTCGGACACTTTCAGGTTTGAAAATGTCTTTGCATCATCATCTCTAACTCTTTTTAGGCCAGTGATGTTATCAGACATCATGGCAGAGTCATCCCAAGAACCAATTGGGAAACCTGTGACATAGTCGTCCCCACGACCTTCACCAAAATTCCCACTGTCTGGATTGTGTGCCACCATATTTTTGTCATCAATTTCGGCGATTGGACTCATTATCCCAGCTGAAGAAGGTGGCCCTGATGAGTAATTCTTCAACCGGCTAGCAGAAGAAAAAGATGCATCTTCATTAGTGCTCCTAGCTGTTCCAAAATTTCCCGTCCCTCTCATTGCAGCAAAACCTGCCAAGTGCCAATAATTGTTTAGTACCTATCTGAAACTGTAACCACTAGGAACCTATGCAGAAAACTTTTACATCAGCAAAACCAAGAACACTTTTGGATCAGAAATCAAGCTTAAGCAACTTGATCTATTATCCAATAAGTTATTTTTCCCAAGACGGCTGAACTGCCAATTTTTCCCATTTTTTTACCCAAAAGCAATAACTAAACCAGAAACGTTTATAAAATTAAACATGTCACTAAAAAAACTCTTCAGAATCTTTTCAAGCTATGCAAATCAAAATATAAGTACATAAAAATAAAAAATACAAGAAAAGAAAAAAGAGTTAGTAATGACTTGCTGCAAGTATTTTCTTTAATGTCCTCTCCTATCTGCCAAGAACCAAACAATAAATAGGAATATACAGCAGATACGTACTGTTTTCAACATTGATGTGGGAGAACGATCCGACCGGTAAGCTACTATGCCGGACAAGACTTGAATTATTACCAACACCCGTCTTCATCTGAGGCAAAATTCGATCCATCCCCATGGGATAAGACCCAGCATCAACACTTGAATTCAAACCTTGATTTGGCAAAGGCTGCCGTGATGGGCTTTGGTAAAAATTCTGAGAAGCAGAAACAAAATTGTTCTGCTGCTGAAGAACCCCTGCTGCTTCGTTGTTCACTGGTGCCATAAACTGTGGCAACTGCTGCCTATTTGCCTCCACTTCTGATGCACCGTCATCTGTACCACCACTGGTCATGAAACGAGCGAAAATTCGCTCTGTTTCGGGGCTCGAAGGCCGGTTGAAGAATTGTTCGCAAAATTCCCTGTCAATGATGCTTGAGAAATACGAGCTCGGGGCCGAACGGTACCTCGTCAAGCCGGAGTTCATCTGGTTTTGGTGATGTTGGTTTTGACGATTATGAAAATTATGGTGGTGTCGTTGAAGATCTGACTCCATCTGCTTCTCTCAGTTTTTCTTCAATTTTCATCCATATAAGCGCGAAGCTGAAGCTAACGAAAAAAAAAATAGTCTAGTTTTTGAAGATTTCTCTGACCCTTCTGATGAAATCAAACAAAAAGCTTAGGAAACCAGAAATACTCCCATAAACCACCAACAAGAACAAAGTTTGGATCCGTTTTGTTCCAGAAAAAAAGTACTTCCCATCAAGCTTTCTTGCTGCTAATTCGGGTGGATCTAACAACAAATATTAAACCAAAATTAATATAATCTGCTCGGACTGAGGACACACTGGTATTAAAGTAGCCTTTAGAAATAGAGGAAACAGGATAATAAAGTTACTAACTCTTTCCTCATAAACACCAACCGCCATTAAATCTGATGACAACCCAGTTTTCCATTTGTAAATCTGAACCACTCAGCTGAAGAAAATAACGTTAACAATAAAAGCAGCAATCACTGAAAAGAAGAAAATATCAGATTGGAACAAAGGCCAAGAAGGAAAGGCAAAATCTCTCTCCTCCCTCTCTAAAATGTCTCTGTACAAAAGTGATGAAGTGCTGCTGGGAGTGGACGTGGTGGTGGTGGTGATGCCTGTGAGTGAGGGGAGAGAGAGTGAAAACCACAACAAAAAAAAACATTTTCTTACCTCTTCCGTGAGTTGGGCCAATGAGAAGTGAACAGAGGACAGAAATCCCAGATTTGCTATGTTTGTTTTGGTTTGACAATAATGTCCTTCGTAGCTGAACATTATTTTCTTACTAGCTATAGGTAGGGAGAGAGAATGGCTAGATTATTTACACGTCAGCAACATGTGAATGGGGTTGGGTGTCAACATAAATTAATCCTACTTTTAGAAAGTAATGCTACGTTTTGATAAATGGGGCAACCACATTCCGCAATGACTTTTAGATTCCGACGTTGCCGGCCGACACCCATCCGAAACCGACGGACCGAGGCTGCTCTTTGGCCAATAGCTATACTTCCGGTTTTTTCTTCCCAACATTTTTATTTAGGCCTCGTTTGTTTTTGAAGATGAGATGAGATGAAAATTTTTAAAATAAGATAAATTATTTATTTTATTTTATATTGAAATTTAAAAAAATTATAATAATTAAGTAAGAGAAGATGAGATGAATTTGAAAAAGTTGAATTGTTTATTTTATTTTATATTGAAATTAAAAAAAATATAATAATAAAATTGAGATGAAATAAGATATTTTTCGAAAATAAACGAGACTACTTGCTTGTAATTAAAGAACTACCTTCATTTAAAGTTTGCAACTTTTCTCATGAATATTTTTAATAATTTTTATTTTAAATTTATCATCTCAGTTTCTCTCTCTACAACTTTCTCTCTAATTTTTTTATTTGTTTTAATAATACTACATATAATTTTAAAATGTTCAAATTTTACGTATTCTCTTTAAAAAAAAGTAGAATCTACTATTAAGAAAATGATTTTTTATATAAATTTTAGATTTATCTATTTTTTTAAAAGTAGTGTGCGATGCTTACACATCCTAAAACTACAAATATCATTTCTCATCATTTTATTTGTTTTGGTTGTTTTGATTTCTCTTTTATCTGTTATGGTTTTGGTTGTTGATTTGTTTGTTTCTTGGACCAAGTTTAATGATCTGGTTTTGTTGGAGGAATTTGTTTGTATTTTGGCTATTGATTTGTTTGTTTGTTGATCTATCAGATTTTTCATTGTTCATGATCATGCTAATGAAGTTTGAATTGTGTCTTCTTTGTGCATGATCATGCTAACGAAGACTTTGGCCCTCAGTGTTGCAACAATTACATTTTTTTTTTTATTGTGAATAAGCCTGAGTTCATATTTTGATATTATAAATATTATTTTTGTGTTTAATGCAATTTATTTTATATGGATAGTCCAAGTTAGTGATAATATTACGAAATCTTTGTTTGTCCCAAAAACTTAAGTTCATAAAAAAAGATAGATTTAATTATTTATTTTACATCTTTCAAACTATCTTATTTCACCATTATAATTTTTACAAATTTTTACATAAAATATAATAAATAATTCAATTTTTTTAAATTTTAAAACAATAATAATATTTAATAATATTTTATTCAACTTTCATTTCAACTCATCTCATCTTAATTCACTGTGTAGAGTTAAGGTTTGAAATCAGACATCTATTTTAATATTATAAAAAATCACTACTTATCTAAAAAAATAAGTCGATAGATATATCAGTTAGATTTTGTTATTTATATTTATATATTAATAAATAATAGTGATATTATCACTTAACAAATTAGTGATAATATTATTTCAGAGATAAGTAATTCTGTTGATTATCAAACTTGACATACAGGAGTGCCCTTCACGGCCATTCTACATGTGAGTTTTTTTATGAACACCTTTGGCTTTAAGCAAAATCAAATAAACCACACAATAATTATTTCTTGGGGACAAACTGGACTTTCAACACACTGCCAGCCTTGCCACCAACACAAAGGAAAAAAAAAATAGATAAATAAATAAACTCCATCAGTCTTGGAGATAGATAGGAGACAAAAATATTATTTTTGTATTGGATTGAAAACATTGGAGTGAATTATTTATTTATCTATTTATTTATTTTGCTCTATATATTATTTAATTTCTTTTGCTACCTTAGTGGGGGACCTATGGTGCACGTGGAGGCTTACAGGCGTTTTGGATTATTATATTGTTTTTGGTAAATGATACAGATAGACGCTCTTCTACTAAAATACAAAAACCATCCTTTTTTTCTAATCATGTTAAAAAATATAATTTTAAGGGCTAATTTGTCTTATTATTATCATAAATATCTTAATTATATAATATATCCTCTTCATTTGAGAAAAGGGAAAAAAACCCATAACTTCCCTACCAAAGAAATTTTTATATAAATCATAAGTCAAGATTATTTATATTCTTAAAAAAATTATTGTTGTCAATATTAATCTAAAGGTCAGATACAGAAACACTCTCAACTCATCTAATATTATCATTACAATTTTTTCAAATTTTCAGACAATATATAATAAATAATTCAATTTTTTCAAATTTTAAAATAATAATAATATTAAAAAATAATATTCTAATAATATTTTATTCAACTCATTTCACTATAATCTTCTTTGTTGTGTAAATAAGATTATTACTTCAATATAAAGTTTTTAATTCCTTTGATTAAAAACTAATTAGCTAAATGACAATGTGCATGTGGCTTAAAGGGTGGGAAAATTAAATGATGGAACGTAGCTTGAATGAAAGTGGTACACAAAACAAGGTACTTTTTATATTTTATTTTATTTTATTTTTCCCCCAAAACTCTTTACTTTGAGGTTTCTTAAAAGTGATTTTTAGCCTTAAAAAGTTGTAATGCACGTGTAATCAAGATTAAATCATAGCTTAAGTTGACCGTAAAAAAAAAAGGAGGGGTTGGGGGATCAAAATGGCAGCAACTTAACCAATTAGAATCTCTAGATGTGATTGACATCTTAATTAACTAAGTTTTTAGACCCTTTTTTCAATTAATTAATTATCACAAAATGACAACGTTCCCCATTGAGTGGATGCGAAGCACTTCCATATAAAATTGGAGATAATGATGTATAAGTTTCTGCTTGCTTTTATTCTCGTTATGCCACATTTTGAAATGTGATGAAGTTTGGGCCCCATTCACTATTTATTATATACTAAATATGTCATTTTCTTTAGCCCCTCTCCTCTTTTTATCTGATAAAATTTTAGTGATCTCCATTCTGATCTATCACTTTTTAGGTGAAATATAGTTTTCACAAAAGGTTGCAACAAAAGTAATTAGCAATAATACATATTCTAGCTTATGACAAATATTTATTTAACTATTTCTAGTCTTAACTCTTCATGATGTGAACATATCAAGTATATCATGAGGGGTTTTTGTCTTGCCCTTGTTGGTTAATTTGCTAACTAGGGACCCTTTCATGGCACTTTAAACTATTAAAATTTTACACATTTCACCTTCAATTTATTATAAATTTATAATATTCACTCGCTTTTAAAATGATATTTGTGCCACGTCACTTTTTTTTTATTGATCTTAAAAATTAAAATTTGACAAGATTACTTTTTCTCATTTTTTTTTATATAGTTGGAAATTAGGATGTATAAACGTTTTTAATTTGTGGTGTGGAAGTGTAAAACATCTAGTATTAGTACGTATTAGAATGGTGCGATGGAGTATATTTTCCTTTTTTTTAGTCACAAATTGTAACTCTCGTAACAGAAAAAATGGTGCTTCATTCAAGCATCACTTTAATGGACTGCCATTCTACAGCATATGCAACTTTGGTGTTCAAAGCTTTTTTCTCCAGGACAGATTTAGGTATGCTATTTGTTTTTTCTTTTTTTGGAAGGGGTGTTTATTAGTGCAATCTTGACCCATAATTGTCAACTTTTTTTGGGGTGGAATTATAGGCCATAGGTTATAAAATTGTAGGGACCAATTTGCAACTGTATTTTTTTTTAAGGCCTCGTTTGGATTATAAAAGTGTTTTATCTTATCTTATCTTATTATTATGATTTTTTAAATTTTTATATAAAATATAATAAATAATTTAACTTTTTTAAATTTTAAAATAATAATAATATTAAAAAATAATATTCTAATAATATTTTATTTAACTTTCAATTTTTATTTTAATTCATCTTATCTCATCTCATCTCAACTCATTATTCAAACCGCGTCTTTAGTCCAATCGACTTACCTAGATTTATTGGTAGTCTCATGAATGTCAGAAGAATACGGTGAAGCTTACATAATTTTCCATTTGACACACATCCTCTCACCTGACGGATTACATTTGCGGGGAAGCATCGTTCTTAAAGATAGGAATAAATGACATATCAAATTCTCTACCTCTGGGACCTCACTACCCCCACACCATTGAAGATTTAGAAAATCAAGCCAGACTTTAGGGTTGGTTTGAAGCACTTCAACTGTCCATTGCCTGGTTGGAATTGACCTGAAAATGACATTGTAATAAAGTTAAGAAGGGCAAAACCCACTCTTTTCTTTTTCCCTCAACCCAAAAAGACTGGAGTTGAGCTCCAACCACAATAATACTTCTTGCATTCATCCAAACATTTAATACACATATTTATGAAAATTTTATAAAAGATTGTATATGATTTGCAAGACATCGTGCCATTTTCTAATGGTCATGTTAGGAATCTTCACTACAAAAAAATATATATATATATCTTCTTTTTGTTTTTTTTTTTAATTATTATTATTATTACTTTTTTTTTTTTTTTTTGGCTCTGGGTCGATCATTCTGAATGGATCCCTTTATTTCTTTTTAATAGATACGTCATATTCATGCAGTCGTTCTCACGACCTAATTATCACTAAGCTTATCTAATTTTCTTACCCTAATGAACAGCTATATCATCACATTAAAGTACATGATGTTAGCTTAAACATTATTTTCTTGACTTTTGTGCATGATTACAAAGACTTAGGAATTTTAAACATATTTTTTAAACCATATTTTAGAATTTTAGAAAAACTGAGAGATATTAATTAATGTATATAATGGTTTAGACCTTGGTCTAGAACCTTTACACATTATAGGCTTAAAAATCTTCTAGCCACATTAATGAGAAAATATAGTAATTTTCCTTGAGGAGTACGGAAGTTGAAATTTTAATGGAAAGCCTTTTTAGGTATTGACTTTATAATTCAATTATTTCGGTATTGGGGACCACAAAAAAAATGCCAAAACAAAAATCATGTTCTTCCTCCATGATTGAATTGGGATGCATCCTTCTAAATATGGCTTGAGATAACGAGATGTTGCCATAAGCATTCAATGAGTTCGTCCCAACCAATTCTTGATCCATGCATTAACCAAAAACAGAATAATAATTGAACTAAAACTGCAATTTGGGTTATTTCCCCACTCCCAACTTAGGAAAAATTTAATAATCAGGTTATCATCAAACTTGGGATAAGTTTAACCGGCAGATAAAAAACAAAAAGGATTGAAGATTTGGTACCAAGAGAAATGACCTGGAGACTGTTGGTTTGCACATTTTGGGTGAGAGAGAATCTCGACGTTATATTATTTTGATGATAAATTATTTATTCAAGCTCTAAATAAACAAGTTTCGCTCAAGTTTTTGTAAAAAAATAGACCCCATATTGAAAAAGTGTGAAAAAAATTATTTTTATAGTGACACCTTTTTACAAAGGACCTACATGGAACTTGTCTATTTGATACTTTTATCTAATATAATAACATTATTCTTATTTTGATACTTGAATTGTATCCTATCAGCACCTTACATTTGAGGAAATAGAAAAGAGAAACTGCTACAAATATAAAGAGATTACACAAAATAAACTTACAAATTGATGTGACTTTATAAAATCCGTTAAATCTATTTTATAAAAAAATTAACTTTACAATCTGACATATTATATCAAATCTCATCAGCTTATGAGTTTTTTTCATGTAATTTATATGTGACTAAAGTATTTTCTAATAGGAAAAGAGAACACGCATCCATCGCAAACTTACCCTAAACTACTACAAGAAGAGATTGTTGAATTAAATAGCCATGACATGGATCCTCATGGAAGTTTTATGTCCACACGCTATCGTGCGGGCATTTATTTTTATTTTTTCTGTTTTTTTGTTTTTTGTCCCACCTCCTTTATGCGACTTTTCATCAAAAGCGGGGTCTAAATTAGGTGCCATAAGAATACAAGAAGTTCCAAAAGTTTGATGTTCACATGTACAAGTTAGTGTTCTACATTTCTGTTCTGTGCAAGTGTTAAAAGGTATGAAAAGGACAGGAGCCAAATTCAAGCGGATCATCTACTCTTTATAAGCCATTTTTTACAAGCTACAATAGCCAGTCTGCCTGAGTTATTAGACTTCTCATATCTCTTGGCTGCAAAAGATCTAAATATTTTATTAGTGTTTACCGATAGGTGATATTACTCTGCAACATTTCTAAACACCTTTTATCTAAATGGGGCGCTGCATGAAAAAAATTTAAGAGCCTTTGAACTCAAGAGGAAACTGATTTCAGATTTCAACCCCAATATCCCAATAGACTGACTATCTTACACTGAAAACCCAAGCGAAGCAGTGTATCAGGCTTTTAAGGACAGAACACCTGTGCAGTAGAAATCAAATATATTCAATTCATTTAAATTGTGTCACTTTTGATCAAAACATGAAGAAGACGAAAAATAACAATTACTCTAACCTGAATAGAATATACCAAGGCAATCCGCAACATTTGGTTATCACTAGATCATGGCTAATAGCTGATAAGCGCTTAGGAAATGTTCATTTATATTAGCACTCGACTGAAAGCTATCAGTACTGCAACTAATCCCTAACCAAAGGAAAAAAGTATCACAAAATAAGAACAGACAGAACATTCAGCACTTTCAAAAGCTTATAGCACATAGAATTTTCATCATTATACCTAAATGTTCCGACATTTCTTTGTAGGTATTAATCGCTCATGATAGTATAGTAGCTCTAGCTGCTCTACACCTTTCCTAATCGATCAATGGATAACAGGCTTAAGGGGATGAGCCCTCAGTTTCGATAAATCAAGACTAGAATCAAGCTCTTCATCCAGCTCCCCAACAATGCTTCTGCAAGAATCAACGCATATAGGTTATGATATCGCATGTACTAAAAATGTCAAAGGACATAAATCCTCACACTTTTCCCTGCCGGATGAAACAAAGTTAAAAGGTATTACATGTTGTCACCCCTTATTATGTACAAACCCAGCACAAGCTGTTGAACTCCTTCCTGTGGATCAGAAGAAGCCAGAGTCAAGTTACTTAGCAGAGTGAAAGTCCACTATCACTAGCAAAATAACCAAAAATTAAACCATTCAGCACTCTTACCACAACCCCCCACCCCCCCCAAAAAAAAAAAAATATGGCAGCATCAAGACAAGGGTGATCTCACAGAAAGGCACTGAAATCCTCCTGGGGAAGCTAATAAATGCTCCATTTAGTAGGCCAAATGTGGATAAAGTCGGGAGAAGTCAGACTAACAAATATATTGGTTCTCAAATTCACCTCCAATTGTACATGCACCAAAAGAGAGAAAGAACCTGAGTCATGTCAAGCTAACGGTACAAACCTTTGTGGAGTAGACACGTTCGTGAGATTCATCAAGGATAATATTTGTAGCCTGGTCAAAGCCTTTTAGAACTCCCTGAATTGAAAACCAAACTTGTTAATACAATTATTGCCTCATTCATGAGATCTAGCTGGTCCATTGGGCTAATATCATGTAACATACCACTATATTGCGTCCATCATTTGTGATAACTGATATAGTTTCTGCACAGAAAAAATGACTAGGGAATAAATTTTTAAAGAAAAAAAAGGAGTACGACAAAGAAACATACCTATAGAATCACTTTTTCCCACCATAAATATAAACCAAAGTTTTCAGGCTTGTTTTGAATCATACCTATAGGGGGAAGAGGGATTCAAACGATGCCTCGAGCCATAGAAGTTTATGCTTGAGTCTTAATAGGCATAAACTTCACTAGTCAAGGCGCATCACCTGCTGTACTTAATGTGCATTGACTCTTGAGAGATGAACTGGATGGACTACTACTATCATTTCTGTTTCATTTATATTTAGCTTATTTTTTCGTAGCTCAGTCAACCAAAGTTAGAAGATTGAATGCATTGCATAGTCTACTAAATCTTGAACAATCTTAATGTCATTTAAATAATGTCTTTTCTTTCCAAACATGACACAAAATGCTTGCACTCGTTACTAAAAATTTGAAACAGAAGTATTCATCATGTTTATTTCTGTTTCTCTTATTTAATTGGTGTCATTTCTTTAATGTATAACCAATAATACTGGAACAAATTATGCTCCACATACTCTGGTACATCAGTGAGCAATCTTGATGGGATTTAAATTTTTTTCCTTCTCACAGTAAATCTTCAATTAGAGTACAACGTTTAACACATTAAACATTCTACAATTTACTCTTTGAATTCCCTCACCTCCACTATTTCTAAACAAACAAAAGCAAAACACTTACTCTTTTGTAATCAATCATATATGTGGATAAGAGATGTATATGGAGACCTCAAACTGCTATAGACATATTTTTTGCAGAAGAAGTTTTCACAAAATCTTCTACTCCATAGTTACACACAACTTTTTCTTTTTTGATCGGTATAAAAAAAAAAAAAAAGTTGTCATTTGAAAAGCTTACACCTCAATGCACCTAGGCTTGTGCCTTGTACAAAGAGCGACAAAACACCTTGCCTACAGGTTAATAAATTCATGAAACATAAAAGAATGGAAAGGGTTTGTCAAAGTATTTGCATACGATCTACAAGCGATTCAAGTCCAGGGCCACCACTTGACATACTTGAGTTCCCAAATGGATATGTCAGAGATCTGCACACAAGATTGGTTATGAACCAAATTTTCTGCCAAAATAGAAAGGACATGAGTTCTTCAAGGGCAATATACAGAGAAGTAAGGAAACCTGATATATGGTAAACATTTTGTTCTATTGATTTATATACAAGGACATTCTTATAAAAAAAACAAATAAAAAAACTATCAAAAATTCATATATAAGGACAGTTCTTTGTACTTTATACGTTCCTTCTTTTTATTCATTTATGACTTCACAAACAAAGCATTAGGGGACCAGAGGAGAGTGAGGGTGAGATTCAAAATGGCAAAAACAAGACAATAAACAAAGTCACAAATAAGCATACGATATATTTGTTTAATAAATAAAAATATGAAAATCATCTTACATCAACTACAAAGGGGTAAAAAACAAAACTGGATAAGATTACCATCGGTATAGAATAATCACTTAACTGAATTTTAAGTTCTCTTTAAAGCATAGCGGAGTCTTAAAATTATCATGAGGCATCCAATTGCAAAAACGAAAAAGTCAATTCATACAAAATTTAAACCTTTATATACCCACAGATGCAAAGGCCAGACCAGAAGTGACGGTATAACTATATTTACAAGTCTCTCTGGTGATGCAAGTATTTTAAACGCTGCATTTTCTCTAAGTTCAAAATACGGAGTAACTCAGGGCCTGGCTAAAAGGCTGAAACTTTAGGAAAGGATAATTGCACCAAACCATGCTCAATGTTGGTAAAGGCGCACATAAGCACAAAGCACCAAGGCCAAAGCTGCTAAGAACATTAAAATCGTGCTTTTTTAGTGAGCTTAGAGCACAAAAGCAACACTTTTTACTTCTTTGAAAAAAATATAAACTATCTGTGTTAACTATTATTACTCATCTGGACCTTTTCTAATTGGTCAATACGTAAATTTTGACACTTTAGAAGTTCATTTTATTGCTTATGTTAGTATATAACTCAATACATACAATTCGTGTGTTTTTTTTATTTTTTACAATTGCCTTTTTTTGAATCTTTGATTCAACTGTGTATCTTAGGAAAGGGTGATTGCACCAAGATTTGCCTCTTAAAAACGGAAACCCGATGCCCAGATGATTGTTTAATTCAAAATCCAACTAAACTAGGGGCTGTGTACTGTGTAGTGTATTTGTGTGTGAGGTATAGCGCAGCCACAGAAATACAGTGATACAATGCATCCAAAAACACAATGAGACATTAAGGTTTATTCTTTAATTCAATTCAGCATACGCAGACCAGCCCATCATCAGGGGACTAAATTAGCAAGCCATAGACACACAATCAAGTTAGAGAATATGAACAATTTGCAAGCTCTTCGACCAAATCACATACAAAAATTTACCGTTTTGGGCAACTAAACCAATTAAGACTGAATGAGGAGCCCTAGAAATAAATTTAACAAAAAAAAAAAAATGCCCAAGACCCATGTACCACTGAGAAGGCAGCAATATTCAGATATCCCGAGCCAGAAATAACGAAAGCACACTTTACCGTCTACTTGAGTGACTGAAAACAAAAAAAACAGAGAGAAAAACCGAAACAGAGAGAACCGAGAGACAGAGATGAGAGAGAGACAGAGAGAGAACCTTGAAACGAAGCAGTGGAACGGAGGCCTGGAAGCTCGGAGTCGGCAGTCGGCACAGCGGCAGAGACGAGGAGATTTCAAGCTTGAGAGTTTAGAGTGGTGGTTAGCTGGCCGCTGGAGAGAAGAAGGTTCTAGGGTTCGCCGGTTCGGGTTCGGGTTCGGGGAGTGGTGGGTGGCTCTCTTGCCCTCTATAAACCAAGACGGCGCCGTTTAGCTTAATGTAAGCTGTAAAAAATTCAGAGCCTTTTTTTTTTTTGAATGGGTAATCACTTGTCCAATTGTAAACCATCCCACTTTTATTAATAGCCCACACTTCTTTTTTACCTAGCCATTTTACGTTAACGTCAAATTCTCTAAATTTATATCTATTTTATTAAAATGTTTATTTTTAATCTTAATTTATACTTTTTAATTATAATGATAATTAGAATATTTATTTTCTATTAAAAAAGCAGACGACCCAATTTGGATTTAGAGATGAGTTGAGATGATTTTAGATAAGTTGAATAAAATGTTATTATAATATTATTTTTAATATTATTATTGTTTTGGGATTTGAAAAATTTTAATTGTTTATTATATTTTGTATGAGAATTTGAGAAAATTGTAATGATGAGATGAGATAAATTGAACTGAGTTATGAATCCAAACAACCCAAACACAATATTTTTTATGAATATATTTTTTTAACTTTCATATTATTCCAAAGGTCATATTTTTTCAATAGATATATAATTTTTCTAACAATTATACTCTTTCAAGGGTTTTATTCTTCCAACGGACAGATTCTTCCAACGGTTATATTTCTCCAACGGTTATATTCTCTTATTATAAAATATTATTCACTTTTATACAAGTTTCTTTGTGAAATCGTTTTTATATTTTCTTCTAATAGACTGTTCTCTTTTTCGCAAAATGACACTTCTTAATCAGATTCTGCAATTTGAGATAGCAAGACAATTTATCATAAAAGAAGAATGATCAAGCTTACATGGTTGTTCTAAAAAATCATGCAGATTCATTAGGTGCAATCAATTGCAAGCCCACCAAAATCTTTTTCGTGACTATTTTACTGATTCGTCAATTTATCCTCACAAATATTTTTGAAAAAGTTTTCAAACGAATCATTCTCTTTTTCTTCATATCCAATCTATGGTAGAAGCCTAGGAGCCTTATTTTGTCCAAAAAAGAGATGATTCCTAAATGCTTAATTTTTTTTTTCCTTCAAAAGATTACAGCTGCTCTTAAGATGCTTGCATGTAGTGTCACAACTGATTTTATGGATATACTTGAAGATTGAGGACACCACATTAAAAAGTCTAAAATTTTTTGTGAAACCAACAATGATGACATTGCTAAATTGCTCATAGTTGATGAGAAATGTAAATTTTCAAGTATGTTAGGGAGTATTGATGGTATGCACTGAAAGTGAAAAAAGCTGCCTAACTTCTTGGCATGGTATTTACTCTAATCATATCCACGAACCAACAATTATTTTAGAAGCAGTGACTTCTTACGATCTATGGACTTGGCACCATTTTGTGGATTACTTGGGTCTCATAATTATATAAATGTGTTTGATAGATCATTTACATTTTATAACCTTGCTCAATGGCATACTTTGACTGTCAACTACACAATTAATATTCATAACTATGCAATGAGATATTATCTCGCTAATGACATATATCCGCAATGGCTAACATTAGTTAAAATCATTTTAGCTTCTCAAGGAAACAAAAAAAATTACTTTGTTGTAGCCCAAGACTAAGTGAGGAAGGGTGTGAAACGTGTTTTTGGTGTCCTTCACGCATGATATGCTATAATTCATAGACCTGAGTGATTTTTTTCACGTTAAAATGTTCAATAATATTGTGATGATATGCATAATTTTACATAATATAATCATTGAAGATAAACAGATTAACAACGGATCTGAAGACTTCGAATATGAACAGTTTAATGAAAGTCCACAAGAGCTCGTGTCACTCGGCCCTATAATTGAATCTAGTGAGTTTATTCAATATCATCATGATATTAGAGATAGGAAAATGCATTGTCAACTCTAAAAAGATCTCGTTGACCACTTATGGCAACTATATAGTGAAGTATAGGATTTTTTCATGTACGATTGTATTAATGTTTTATTTTTTTCTTTACACTATCATTTCCTTTTGTTTTTTTAGAAGATTATGTAACCATTTCTCTTATGGAAAGAATGTAGTATAACTTTTTTTTTTTTACTCAAATCGTGCAATTACCTTTTTAATGAATATTCAAAACGGTCATAATTCTTGTTTATATTTTTCTTTGTTATATCATTAAGAACCTCATACGTCCAACATAAATAGATCCCAAAATGACAAATAGAATGTCCTTACTTAGAAGCGTCAAACTTTCAAGGAGAAATAAAAATTACTCAACTAAAAAAACAAGCCAACAAACAATTTGTATGGCTCAAAATAAATCATGAAAATTAACCTAAAATGCATTTCAAAATATACTAATTTCTCCTACTACGACTTTCAAGAATTTTCATTTGTCATTGAAGATAAAATACTTGTATTGAAAACATGATGCTTGTATTAATAAAAATGAAGTATAATCTCTTCAAAGAATTCACATATATGCGTGCAGTATGTCTCGGTGCCCAAATAAATCTAATGCTAGTCATTTGTCATATGTTACCAATTAACTCTAAAGAATTCATATTTTGCTTCCCAAACCGATATTTTGCTACCTAGCTGAGTATTATTGGTAATTACATATACGGTGCTTTTTTTTGGGTAATATGCACAAATAATTAGTAGGCAATTCTAAATCAAACAAGACCTATTTTTGCACCAGTTCTTCTACGGGCAGGGAAGTTGGCGTAGGAATTGCACACAAGTGAGTTATTATGGCATGTCAAGTACAACTAAAGAAAAAAAAAAGATGACAATTGCTCGCGAACTGAACTAGGAAAGGTAAAACTCACAAACACAAACAGAAGTGTTCATCATTCCCTACCCGTAGAAGAATTGCAATCCATTTCATTGCCATTCACGTTTGTCTCCCTCATTCACTTTTGTATCAAAAACATTGATTTTTGCAACCCATTTCTAAAACACATTCAAGTTTGTTATTCCTCCGTGACCCGATCCTCAGCTGGGCTACGTTGCACTCCTCTACCACCCACTCCATCGTCATCAAATTTTTTGGATCTACCTCCACCAGTCGTCTGTGTCGGCATTATCTTTGGCAGCTTTGAACACTTCACCTTCTCCACCAGTCGTCGGCATCTTTTGTGGTAAGTGGGTTCATTTTTTCCAAATTTTATTTTCATGAGATTTTTATTGCTTCTCTAAGAAGTATCCCATTGAGCCTAGAGAGTTAAAGGAAGGTGAAAATGGTTGATGATTTTGTCGATGATGAGATTATCTGTAGTTTAGAATCTAGTGATGGTGGTTAGGTTCAAGCAAACTATGCATAGCCCATCTACATCATGGGAATACAATGAAACAGAGCTCTCTCTCTCTCTCTCTCTCTCTCTCTCTCTCTCTATATATATATATATATATATTTGTCTATCTCCCAATTGGGGTGAGTGCAAGCGTAAAAGTTATAATTTGAGCTTGACATCTTACAAGCATGTTAAGGTGATAAACAACATTTTTTTTATAACTAAAAAGAGAAGGTGATAAACAACAATTTAGGACAATGTTAATTAGCTTAACCACAAAACTTGATTTAGGACGTGGGTAGATGTTGTCTATTTTGGACATAACCCAATAATCGAGAGTTTAATGAAGAGGCTCTATCTGAATGATAATAGGTTCTATTTAAGGCTCATTTCCCTGAACTGTAGTTGTCATTTAGTTATTCTGAGCATTTATTTTCAAAGCCACACTTACTCCTTTGAACTTGTGATTTCATTTGTAGGCCCTTGGAGATGGTTTGATAACTTTATGTTTGACTATTGCCAACTTTTGGAAAAGATCAAAGCTGAAGGCATCACATTTGGGAAAGTCGCATGTTTGGCACATTGAATCGGGGCTAAAGTGGAAGCTTTTCGGACTAGTGAAAGCACCATTAATGACTTTCGCAAGTGTGTAATATCATGTACTTCTTCAAAAGACTGTCATGTGATCACATCGTACAACAAAACAGTTTTTAAGCAGGTCTTGTGAGCTTATCTGTTTTGCAATCTTATCATTAGCTATTCTTCTTTTATTTATGATCTTTATTCTTGGTATAGTTTTACAAAATCTCCTGCATCCATGAATTTGATATATGCCACTAGAATCATTGTTATTTTAGCTTAAAGAGCCTTATACCTGAACTAGTAGGTTTGATGTAATGGTGTAAACCATGTCTTGATCTATATTTTTTATGCTTTTTTTATTGCTATATGCTGTCCCCTTTGGAATTATTTGTAATTTGGATTTTCAAAGCTAATGGTTATACATTTTTGTTAATTGTATTCAGTTTTACATCTAAAATTTATTTGGGTTTTACTTTCATGAAGAGAGACAATGGCCCATGAGCTTACTAGATTCTCCTTACTATTCTCTAAATAGATAGAGAAAAGGAAGGATCACGAATCTCCTATAATACCTCATATCGCAAATCCATCAACCAATATAGCAACCCAGGTATTTTGAATATTAAATCAAGTTCATTTGACTGGAACACATAATTTCTATATTTATATTAATACATCTTTGTTTCATAGTAATTATTGGTTTATATGTTAGGTGATATCGATATCATTTTATCCGGATTTCTCAAACTATACGTATGGTTGCCATTTACCAATGCCACATGCGTGGTTACCACCCTTTGTTCCTCGTCCTAATGTCAATCCATCTACATGGACTACTCAGGTGATAAGTTTGTTCCTTAAGTAGTGCACTTATTTTTCACCATGTTTCTAATCGATTTAAAACATGGATTTGTTTTGTGGGTGTAAACTGCAAGAAAATCTAATGCCTCCATTTCACTCATCAGTTAATCCTTCTATTGGTTTATACTTCGCAAGTTCAAGCAATGTAACAAAAATTCAAAGGGCCACTTGACTCTAGGGAGGTTGAAAGTTTGTCTACGCCCATTATTTCTAATACTGTTAAATCCAAAGATTAAATCCAGGACACAGAATACAGTGCATACTGAGGCAGATGATAGCATTGAGAAGTCCAAGTTGGGGATGATATTTAAATCCGAAGAAGATTTACATTTTTATTATAAAAAATATGGGAAACAATGCAGTTTCGGTGTAAGTACACAAAGTAGTAAGAGGTATAAGGATGCGACTCTCAGATATGTCACACTTGGTTGTGCCCGTGGAGAGAAGGCATGGAACTGTAAGTCAAATGTCGCGAGATTACGTCTGACATTAAAAACAGAATGTAAGGCAAAGATAAATGCTATGTTTGTTGATGGGATGTTGAAAGTGTTGAATGTACACAATGAGCACAACCATGGCCTAAGTCCACAGAAATCAAGGTTCTTTCGCTGCAATAGAAAAGTAAGCGAGTCTGTGAAGAAAGCCTTGAATACAAATGATCAGGTCAGGATCTGAATGAATAAGAGTTTTGCTTCTCTTGTGCAAGGAACGGGTGAGTATGAAAACTTGTCATTCTTAGAGAAAGACTGTCATAATTATATTGACAAGGCACGTCACATTTGAGTTGGGAAAGGTGGTGTTGAAGCTCTCCATGAGTATTTTGCTAGAATGCAATACAAGCATGATAATTTTTTTTGTTCTTTGAATTTGGATGATGACAGCAGGTTGAGGAATATTTTTTGGGCAAACGCACGGAGTAGGGTAGCTTATAAATATTTTGGCGATTGCGTCACATTCGACACCATATATTTGACAAACAAGTATGGGATGCATTTTGCACCGTTTGTGGGTGTAAACTATCATGGTCAATCAATCATTTTGAGGGCAGGATTGATTTCTAGTGAGGATACTGAAACATTTACATGGTTATTTGAGACTTGATTGAATTATATGGATGGTAATGCCCCGAATGCTATTATCATAGATCAAGATAGAGTAATGAAAAATGTCATTGTTATTGTCTTTCCAAATAGCGAACATAGATTTTGCTTGTGGCACATATTAAATAAAGTACCTGAGAAGTTGGATTCCCATAATGCATACAAAATCGGGTTGAAAAGTCATTTGCTCAAGTGTGTGTATGACTCACAGACCATTGAAGAGTTTTAGAAATGTTGGGATGTGTTGATTATGATATACAACTTGTAGGAGAATACCTAGTTGCAATCATTATATACAGAGCGTATTTATTGAATACCGGTATTTCTTAAAGATTTTTTCTGAGTTAGAATGAATACAACCCAATGAAACGAGAGCATGAATGTTTTCTTCAATGGGTATGTTCATGCTAAAACAAACTTAAAAGAGTTTATCGATCAATTCAATAATGCATTGAGGAAGAAGATTGAGAATGAAAATGGGGCGAACTTCCACTCATTCAACTTCACAATGCCACTCATATCTGTCTCTCTATTTGAGGAGATATTTTAAAAGTTGTACACAAATTCTAAGTTTAGAGAAGTTCAACAAGAAGTAATGTGATGTTTGGTTTTCTTCCAATTTTTTAACAAAATGATGGTATAATTGCAATATACCATGTAGAAGATGAAGTCCGCCTTGATGGTTTCATCAAAGAGGTTACCCATTTTGTGTACTTTAATGAGAGTGAGTGCGAGGTGAAATGTTCATGCAAATTGTTTGAGATGAGAGGTATATTGTGTAGACATGTATTTGCCACTTTGAAGGTTAATCGAGTTCATTCGCTGCCTAAGAAACACATATTGAACCAATGAAAAAAGGACATAAAAAGAAAATACACCCTGATAAGTAGCAGTTATAACGTAGTTGATGTAAGGTCAGACGTGAGTAGATATTCACGTATAATGAAGATGTGCAACGACGTCGTAAGTAATGTAACTTCATGTGATGAACATGCTCAGGATATGATTGGCAAGTTGTATGCAATGAACGAGGTCTATCTTACCAACAGGCCGCCAATCCAAAATTGTTCTAATATTGCCGTTCCAACTGTAGATACAACTATAGGTATGAGTTCAAAGAAAGTACTCGATCCCTTGTTGTGAGAGGCAAAAGCAGACCACCATCTCTGAGAGAGCTTCCATAATGGAGAAAGTCCAAGACGAGAAAAGCTACGCAAAAGGAAAAACGTAGACAAGTAATCAATCCTTAACTTTTTGTTATAAATTTGGTTTTGTTGTTTTTTTAAATGTAACATGATGGTTTTTTTTTTTATTCGTAGTCACATGGAGGAGATACTGAAGTTGTTGACACGTGTAGGAATTTGTTTGGCGAAACATTGGTTGGTACACAAGAGTGTTCCCATTCAGGTTTACAAATTATTCATATTTAAATTATATTTCATTTTCATTTTTATTTGAAAGTAATCGGGTTACTTTCATCTTCTTTTTGGTATAAGTCGAGTGGAAACATCTCGAGGTTTTTGACTTTAGTGGAACCCAGTTTGGTGAACCAGTGATTGCGACTCAAGAAAGTGTACTTAATGATTCCATTTTGTTTCATCTCTACTTCATATTGTGGTACTTAATTTTGTTTCATCTCTAGTTTATAACTACTAAACTTTGAATTATTATCTTCACAGATAATCTTGGGGTGGATGGAAGTCAACTGGATAATAAGAGTGGAGCACAGCCAGATCTTGAAAATTTTGGTTTATAATTTTGAGATCTATTGAGTGTATTTTCTTATTTGGTATTGTGATTGTAAACAATATGTGAGTGAGTGATTGCATATGTGAATTGTGAGCAAGTGATTGTAAAAAAAAAATGATAAATATTTTGTTTTATAAGATTTATCAATTTTTACAAATGAAAGAAGCCCTTTTGTGGTTCTATAAATCAACTTGTGTCCAGTGACATATTCTCATAGTACACAACAACATTCCAAATAGTTCCATAATACACAACATTCCAAATAGTTTCGTGATACATAACATTCCAAACAGTTATATAATACACAACATTTCAAATAGTCCCTAATATACAATGTACGAAGTTTTCATTAAGTGAGACTTCATTTTGATTGTATGAAGTACATAGTTATTAATATGGTAATAACCTAATAGACACGAATAAGTAGTGTACGTTTACGTCGGATGTCTGCTTGTAGACTTCCAATTTCAACTTCTTTATTGTGGACTTCCAACTCCCTCTTCACAATTTATTCCCCTATTTCCTGAAGCACTTCCTCCTTCCGATGTAAATTAACTTCTATTTTTACCAATTCTTTTTCTCTGCCATCACTACTATCTGCCCAAGTGAGTTTCCATTCCATGATTTAGGCATGCAACCACTAAAAACAAGGCAAGTTAATTTATATAATTGTTGGCCATCCCAACCCCACAAATCATGTGGCTATAAGTTTTAATGGCAAACACATCAGATGCCATTGGTTTATTCTCAAGTCTTGTTCTCTTTGCCAAACTGCAAAAAATAAAGTAAAATGAACTGTACAGGAAAAAGCAAGTATTCGTTAAAATAATTGGTATAAATTATAAGCTACTGAAAATAGCAAGCAAACTGATGTCTTCTGACCTTTAATAATAAAGCACTATAATATTTGGACACATCTCATCACCAACTAAAATATTATGCCCTGCCCATTTCTTATGAAAATGAAGGAATTAAAGCTGGACTTAGACCAAACCCCAAGCCTCAATTTTCAATATCAACCAAACGGGCCCACCACATAATTGTAAAATTACCAGATGGTCCAGGAAATATTGGCTATAAAACTAGAACTTGGTGACACAAATTACAGCATTATAACTTACCACTGAATTTGTCTTCCATTAATCTAGAAGAGACCCCTTTTATTATCCTCCATCTGTGTATGATTGGGAAAGTCTGAGTGTGAAGTTGAGATATTCTACATTTCCTTTTTCTCTCATTGTCAAAAAAAAAAAAAATCATTCAGCCAAGAGCTCAAAAGAGGCATACATACCCTGTATCTTCACCTTTGCCTGCCTGAGCATATGGATTGAAATTTTTTATAGTATCCTAAGACAAATAGAAGAGGATTGAGTAGAAATAATCCATATAAAAAAAAACTGCAATCAATTTCTTGGTTGTTTAGACTTAATCTGAGTCCCCCAGTGTCATGAACCATATGCACAGTTCCATATCTCAATGCACAATTCCATATCTCATTGCATACAATTGATTTAGCCCACACAGCTCAAACCTTGAGGGCGTCAACAGTATGTCACAACTGATCATTCCAAAACCACAATGAATCGGTGTCATCATTTCTTGAAGGAACATAAAAACCATGAAAAATAAATTCTGAAATACCCTGCAGTTATCTTATAAGAAATTGGGACATTATAAGAAATTGGGACATTAAATCCAACCCAACCCCGGAATTTTTCTTTATAAGCTAACTTTGTTGCTCTCATCCAATCTTTAAACTTAGGATCCCCAGAGCCAAGCATAATCTAAAGCATATAGAAAGCAGGAGCAATGTAAAGGGAGCATGACTTCAATGCGGAGCCAAATTATTTGAAAATCTTCACCAAAGATTCGCTTACAAATTGTACATCATCTTCCATTATCTCTGGAATTGCCGACTGAATCAAGTCGATGCCTTTCTGGTAGTCCAATCTCCCGATAAACCCAATCTACAAAGTCTAATTCAAACAAATAAGAGGGATAATAGAAGTTATGCTATGAAAACTAAGTCTAAGTAGACATTTTTCAGGGTTATGTGATAGACTGATTAGAAAATAGCTAACAAGTGAATAAGGGAACTCAATATTATGAAAAAGGTTGCAATTTAAGCTAAAATCATGAATTTTCTCAAAGCACGTGAATTGCTCATACTTTGTTCCAGACAACAAGTTGGTATATTTGAAGCCAAAACTATGATAGAAACCGAAAGAGTTGCTCATACTTTGTTTCATGAAAAATTGTTGGTTCCACCATTCAATTGAACAAAAATAGGCAAACAAGGTAGCTCATAATTTAGGAAAAATTGCTCATAATCTAGACCCAACGTGAATTAACTTTGACCCCTTGGATCAAGAACAAACGGAATCAACTTGAGAGAGAGAGAGAGAGAGAGTACCTTCACGGGATTGAGATGGCTCTCAAGTCGCGACACAGAGGAGGAGGGAGATGGCTCTCGGGCTCTTAACCCATCTTGGGTCTTGGCTGCATTTCAGAGATGGAGGACAATGAGAATGAAGAAAAACTGATGGAGGAGAGTGAGATGGATTTGAATGGAGGAGGGAGATAGAGGAGGGAAGCCGAATGGATCGTTTGTGCGAAATACACAGTTGCATTTTCCACGTAGACGTTCCTACGCAATCCCTGCACCAAGTCTCCTACAGATACCATGATAAAGATTTCATTCAAACTAAAAAGTCAAGAGATTGCATCCAACAGAAACTGCACAAGTAGATAACAAATAAAGTAGATGAAAATTATAGAGCATGGTAAGAGAAAGGAAAGCTATAGAGATAAGATAAAAAAATGGTGATTATGTGAAGAGCGAGAGATAGGACACGTAGTTATTCGAAGCTTCTAGTGGTTTTTTTATTTCTCCTTTCAAAGAACCCATCAACTCCTTCCTGTTCTAGGATAGATAAATACACAAACATTGACTTTCCTCTCTAAGGAAATTTCAAAAATAGCCATGCACAATGTTGAAGAATGGAGAGAGAGAGAGCGAGAATGAAAAGGGAGGGAGGAACTGACACCAAAATACCGAATAAATACTTGAGAAAATTATTTAGCCAATTGAAGTTAGAGCATTAGCATTGATCTATGCATATGTATATGCAAAATCACCTCTTTTGCATATCCATTTTGCCATTCAAGAAAACTTTCATATTGACTTATGCATATTTGAGACATAATAATAATAAATATTATTTTATTATTATTAATTTTTTCTAAAATCAATTTTTTTATATATATTTTACAATTAGCATCCACTATATATATTTGACATTAATAATACAAATGCAATAATAAAAAATATAAATTTTTTTATATACTATATTAAAAATATAATAAAATTAAAAATTTTATAATATATTATAATAATAAAATGAATGTGTAGATGAATGTTTGTTGTGTTGTTGAGAGAGGAAGAATAGGAAATGATTGTGAGAGAGAGAGTGGGAGGAGAGAGAAATAATTGGTAAAATAACATTTACAGAGTGAATAGTTGCTATCTAAATTTGGATAACACCTATTCATAACTAACTATATCTATGCATATGCATAACCCAATGTAGACAATTTTAGGGTCATATTATACAAATATAGCTTTGCATATGCATATGCATATATAGACCAATATAGATGCTCTTAATTGACAAATTTGGCCAACAGAAATAAGTCTCGCTAAATACAGCTTGTATTGTCTTCCAGACTAAGTCACAAAGTGCTTGAATTCCCTAAAGGTTTCCGACTTAGGAGTTTCATGGTACGCCATTATACTTAGTAGGCAAGAAAAAAAGTATTTACTTGATCTTTTTCGGTTCAATTAAACTTTAGGCTTTAGCTCGCTCTCTCTTTCTGATCACACACAGTGTTGGAAAGCTGATGGCAATGGTTTGTGAAGATTTTGTTACTTTTATGAATGGAGTACTACAGCATAATCTAATTTCATGAATGTACTGTCCGATAGCTGATACTGATTGTGCATGTGTGGCTATGCTAGTATAAGCTAGAATTTGGCCGGCAATGTTGGCTTGACGTAATTTTCACAATTTAAGGATGTGGGTTGAGACTCCTCGTGGCATGCTTAAATGCATCGGCCGGAAAAATATTTAACTTTCACAACCCTAATTAATGATAAATGTGAGGTGACTTTCACTGGTACGTAACTTTGAGTTTAACTTTTTGTACATGGCCAGGCAGATTGATCACACTGGATTACTGGCCTGTATTTTTTTTAACTAGTGTTACGTACATGACGCTTACAGGCGTGTATTTATAATTGGGATGCAATCAAATAATAAAATCATTATTTTACGGTGGTACTAGTAGTACTCTATCTAGCAGCTTGCTTAAGATGAGAAGATATTCTAACGTTTGAGCTAGTTTTGTAGTGTTAGAAACAGTTAAGAGTCAAGACCTCCTAATCATCTTTCTCCAAATCATCACCAACTAGTCATAATCGTGACATCTCCAATGTTTTTTTTTTTTTTTTTCCTGATATAGTTAGCTACAAAACTTAGTTACTTCATCGAAGGCATGCATTTTATAAAATAAATTTTGATGTTCCTATAACTTGTGGCTGGACATGTCTGCGTGAGGCCCGCTCTGTTACTTGCAGGTTTTGTGCCCACGCATAGTTGCACGCAGACATGGTGCCAATTTACAATGTCTCACAATGTTGCAGGATAATAGACTTTAGTTTTATAAGCTTCTTTCGTAAAGACTATCATGTGCACATTAACTGTCTAAGGACTACTTTAACAACAGCACTTCGAACATTTTTGCATGCAGTTGCTAACACTTCATGTCCAAAGTATGAAAAAGTGTTTGTTGTCCAGATAATTGGTGAAATCTTCAAACTCTTGTACCCACCTAAAACTAGAAGAATATTAAGGTATACGGCAAAAGGCTTTTCAATGCTAAACTAGTTTTTAAAAACCAAATATGTTGCAGTGAAATATTTGATAATATATACAATATGAAGATCAATATATATATATATATATATTAGCATGACATGGTAACAACAAAATCTCCAAGTTTTCATGATACCATTCATGTCGTCTTATCAAAATGGTAATTTAAAGCCATCCCAATGGATGCACATGATTATCAGAGTCCAAGTATTTCTTCATATCCAATGAGAAAAGTGTTTGTAACGTGCATGAATGGTTCGTAAGGACTAAGGGCCAAAAAAAGAAAAAATATGCTAGAATTTCTGACCTTCATTTACATAAATAAATATATATATATATATATATATATATATATATATATATATATATATATATACACACACACACACATTAGTGGTGGAGTAACGTGCAAGGCACGTTCTCCTAGTTGAGGAAAAAATATTGTGAAAATAATTATTTTTTATCAATAAGAAAAATTTGATTGGAAATACATAATAATTACATTCTATTTGTGTACTAAGTAAACGAGAAATATATCAAAACAGATTATAGCTTGTTATAAGTCTAGTAAAAAAAACAACACATAGGAATATAAATTAATCATAGTTTTAATCTTAAGAGCAACATATAACATGCAAATGTTTTGTAGGAGCCTGAAGGTGGCTGTTACACAGATGAGTTATAAATGCATTCAAGAGTCATGTTGTTGTTTCATCTACAATATGGATGGAAAGGATGTTCAATTTTTTGTGGCGTTAGTGCTTCCACAAAAAACTTGGAATATAATAGGATAAATATATTAATAAAGAAAACTTGTATTGTTTATTTAGTCTTCTCAAATTATGATGCGTAGAGCAGAAACCAAGCACTAGATTCCATATATAGGAGTTGTTCCTTGTTTATGGGGGAAAGCACCTGTAACAGCAAACTTTTTTCCATCACTTCCTCAAAATGGTCTCAGCTCACAAAACTCTTCCATGCACCATGCATTTCCTCGAAGCTGCTCATGATAGAAGCTAGATAGACACCAAACATTATTTTGCGTCAAAATTAAGGAGAGAAAAAAAAAACACCAACATTAGCGTGATTTAGGGTTCAATATCAAATAATACCAACATTATTAGGAGAGAAAATTAAAAAGCTAATGGTCATGCATTCTTAATTAATAATGGCACGTCGCACGCAGTCATGCACATGCATGATGATTCTCATGATCAACCTAGCTAGCTAGTTTCGGCATTCTTAATTAACATGGGACCTGTCGATCGATTAAATTGGTCAATTTTCCGAGTCCTAGCTGTTGTTGACTACCCTAGATATTACCTAATTAAACACTTGAATAATATTAGTTCATGTTTTATGTACTCCATTTGTTTCCGATCAACCTCATTGGCTACGCAATGTAGTTGAAATTTTAAATCTCTTGGATTAACGAGGGTTTCTTTAAACGGTTTGTCGATGTCAAGTTTTATCGAGTCGATCTCTTTCTTTTAACGGTTTGTCAATGTGAAGTTTTATGGAGTCGATCGATCTCAAACGGATTGTCGAGCAGTATTATTTATTTCCGCCCTACTTATCTTCACAAATTCAAAAGATTGAAAATAATAGGATCCCATAATTTTGGCCAAGATATTGGTGGTTCTGACTTTTGACTACTGAGACTCGAACTCATGACTGCACGTGCAAGAAGATCAGACAGTTTGAGATTGTGCATGGTCGGCTAGCTAAAACCAAAAATATTTTATTCTTATTGATTTATATCTAATCTGCCGTGGTCGACATATTATATATAAATATATATATATATTTATATATATATTTATATATTGTTTTAAAAAGATATCAAAACGCGGTTTTGTTAGTTTGAAACGACTAGATTATGGAACGTCCCCTTCTTCTAAGAACCATATCTTTTGGGAGTTTATCAGATCTATAGCACATGAACACCACATGAGATGCTTGATTCTAATAATTTTTACTAGGAAATAAAACCTTGGTCGACAATCACATGAATTCAAAAGTTTGCTGTGTCCTCTGAATGCCATAAATTAAATTAAGCCGTTCCCAGCCACTTGCCGGATGTTGTGAATTAATATATATATATATACAGGGCTGTTCATCGACCCGACCCGAACCGAGAAACACAAATTCCGACCCGACCCGAATCATTTCTCATGCCGATTACCCGTTAACCGATCACCCGTTAACCATTGATCGTTAACCGATTACCCGAATTATTGTTTTGTTTCCAGGGAGATTTCTGTCAATAACCCAGTTCTAAATCACGAACCATGTTCCAAATCACGAATAAACCCACGCGAAAATCATCTTAAAATCGAAATCGAACGGAACAACCTAAAAGAAAATATCGGATGGAACCAGAAGAAAAAATCAGGATGGAAAAACTTAGAAGAAGAACCCAGAAGAAAAACACAGACAACAGAAAAATCCAGAAGAAAAAATCGGATGAAAAAATCCAGAAAAAAAACACAGGAAAAAACCCAGAAGAAAAAAAAAAACTGAAAATAGAAAAATACAGAAAAAAACGCTTCGATTCTCCATAGAAAATAGTTCACATGAATCTCTCAAAATACCTTTCAAATCTATGAGTCCGATGTTGCTTAGCTCCAACAAATATATTTGATATCGTGGTCTGCAGATGACGAAGAAGAAAATGGGATGGGTTTTCGACTGTGAGAGAGCCATTAACGTCAAACAAATTGATTTGTGCGCGCACCTTTACGGATCTGAATCATCTGATGCCATGGTCTACAGACAACGAAGACGAAAATGGGGGTTTTCGACTGTGAGAGAAAGAGAGAGAGAGAGAGAGAGAGAGAGAGAGAGAGAGAGATTCGGTGAAATGTTTCAAATGAACGAAACGAAGGAATTTAAAATCGGGTAACGGGTAATACCCGTTTCCGATTTTAACCGTAAACGGGTCGGATTTTCGGGTCGGGTTAGTTCGGAAAACGGGTCGGGTCGGGTCTGCGGGTTTTTTGTTCACCCCTATATATATATATATATATGTATATATATATATATAAATCATCATATATTTATATAGGATGACTAATCTATTTAATTTACCTTTTCTAAATCATTTTTATTTTCCTTTTCCTTTTTTTTTCTTTGGGGGGGGGGGTGGTCACTACAACATAATAGGCCTTTCTCAGCGTTTTAATCTGTGGCAATAAGTCCTCCAAAACGCTGCAAATAGCATATTCCGGCGCTTATATATCGTCGTAAAAGCTAGTAAAATCGCTGCAAAAGTTAGAATTTCCGTTGGAAACAATAATTTATAGTCGGCAGAATACATTCCCAGCGAGTATTGTCGCTGCAACAACTTATTTGCGGCGATATTTTGTCGCCGCAAATATCTTTTATGCACAAAAAAATATTTCCGGCAAATAAAACTCGCCGGAAAAGGGTTTTAACAAAATAAATAAAAAAAAAGACTGCCAGCAGAATTTTGCCTTGCAGATTGGTTGCAATGTTCTTTTGACATTCTGAAAAATGATCCTCTAGATCATGTACTCGCAGCCACATATATAAATAGATGTCTCTGCTGCAGAACAAAATCGAGTTTTTATAATTTTAATTTACATGCCTCATACTCTATCTATACATCCAAAGGACCAACAATCTTATTAAGTCAAGAAAATTTTCTCCCAAAGATTTTTTTTTTTTTTTCTATTAGTATGGTAATCTCCTCTAAGAAAATGAATAATTCCAAGAAAATATAAGCAAGATAGAAAATGCAATGGGGAAGAAACTTACTAACCTCTACTAATTTAACACGTAAAATTGAAGGCTTCAACATCATTAAAAAGTGATTCAAATATAGGAAGAAGTTGAGCTAAAACTATAGCAGAATTTTTTGTAGAAATTGTACACATCTTGGTTTCCTCTCTTTATAAGAAAACAGATGAGAAAATCATCTCATCTCTTCAAGCTTTAGTTTGCAATTTTTCCAATCATACCATTCCATATATTATTAATGTACTATCCAACACTATATATATATATATATATATATATATATATTATATAATCCTTTGTAAGAGAGAAAAACTCTTACAAAGGATTATATCATCCCCAAGGATATCAAGAATATATATTGGAAAGCCCACTAAAGATCATAAGTTAGAATCTAGATAATAAACCCTTAAAAACAGTGCTGAAGCAACAAAAATCCAAATAATACTAGAGAAAACAGCATTGAATGCCTAGATTTACCTCATCAACACAAAGCCATGATGGTTCTTTAGGAAGCTTCAGTGACACGTAATATGGTTAGCATCTCAATCTTCTTCCCGTATTGATACCTTCTTTGGTTAGCATAGAATCAGCCATGCCATTGTCCAATTCTACATAAACCTGTAGATTGAGGTGGTTATGACCTTCTCTAATTCCTATTGTGCCAATTTATTTGTTCAATTAATTGAAAGTGCATTTCAAGTAAACAATAAATGAAATAAGTTAAGGTGAAATAAAAGCTTGCAGTAATCATTATACTAAAGCTTGCAGTAAATCAATTGTTAGCAATTTTATTTAAACAATTAAACTAATGCAAACACAGGTTCCACGAAATTCTAGAAAGCATCAGAACAAATTGACATAAATTTGTAATTCATTCTTACTTATCCAGCAAGATTTATATGGACTCAAAAATAGTTATATGGCTAAGTTCACAGCCATAAAAGCCCTATTTTGTAATTTCCCCTAATATCAAACCAAAGCCTCACAAAGTAAGATAATTGAATAAAACATTCAAATCCAAACAATTCCAAACAATTGACTTTCAATCTATTTTTACTATCTAACCATTCAATTCCTACACCAGCTAGCAACATTGGCCACATTTGTACATTCTACCATGGCTTGAAATATGAGCACCATATTTTATTGATTTATCATCTAAGTATTGTTAGTTCCAACAGCCAAAATGCATATTAGTAAAATTAGAATTGCAATATGAGCAAATGAGATCTTCTATTTCGAGAGTATAAAGTAAATCTAGAACAACTTATTAAAAGAAAAAAAAAATAGAATTAGAACAGACCAAGTGAAGACCTCTCCGAGGGAGGTGAGTGCGACAGAATGTAGTCCTCCAAGCTCATTCCACAGATCTGCCTTGTTTGTGGTCATTAGGTTCTCTTGTAGTTAGCTAAATCTCAAATAATCAAAATATAATTAAACTTTTTATATATATAGTAGCATCATACCGCAATTATGATTCATGGATGATTGATATATATATATATATATATTGCCCCCAGAGGGGTTGAGATTGCAGTGATTCTACAAGCATTATGACAGCCATATTGCTTTATTCAATGGAGAGCTACCTCTTCAAAAACCATTGGAAGAGTAACCCTCCCTGCACTTGATGCACCATAGATTGACAGGCTCTTAGAGGAGGACTCTAGGTTGTGATTTAAACAAAATGCACAGGTAATTATTTGGCCACTTTATGCCAATCACTATCAATATTAGGAAGATCACCCTTAATAAAACACCAGTCATGAGATGGAGAAAGGAACATTCTTTAATTAATTGGCACAACTTATATTGCATTCTTTTTCTTTTTCTTTTTCTTCTGCATCTTCTGATGTTATGTTATATTGTTCCACTATAAATTTTCTATCATACACTAATGGAAAACATTACTGGAAACCCACAGGTTATATTTGGATTAGGAAATTTGAAATTCAAATCTAAGTTACACGAGTTTTAGGTGACCCATAATGTTTGATGTTATCATTGTTACTATTGAACACCAAGAGTTAAAATTATAGAAGTTCAATGGTGCAAAAACCATGTACTAGGTAATTAAAAGTGGGTGATATCAATTCGTTGTGGTTATTAGCTTGAGAATGCCAATAAGCTTGAACATCTTCTGTAAATTATAACATAAATGTACACATTTCAACAACAAAGCTTTTGGTTAGTCAAAGAATGGTGGAAAGAAAAGTGTAACTCACTGAGTTAAAACTCCAAGCACTAAAAGCCACTAAAAATGGTGCCTTGCCCTGAACTGTAAGTCACTAAAAGCCAAAAGAAAACTATGCTAATTTTCAAAAGGCAACCCTGCTTAGATAGGAAAAATCATACTCAACGCCAAAATCTTGCCCTAATCTAATACCCACATCAACACGAACAGAAAATCCTGAGATACCGAAGAATCTTGTGCAAGAAAGGACATGATTTTAGATTCAAACATGTAGAAATTAGTCTACAAACAAAAAGGCCAATAATTCAAAATCAGGGAAGAACAAAACATCTGAGAAACAGAAACAGCTGCTAGATTTATGAGTTAAATTCACAACTATCTACCAAACCCACCATCAAGGCGCTAAGAATTTCGATATTTGGAGATAAAAGCTACTTAATTTCATATATGCTGGAAAACAAAAGCAGAGGGTTGCTCTGTTTTGGGTTGGCTTACAGCGTTGAAAGGGAGGCGGTGGAGCATGGGGGTGGCCTTGCGGACGTGTGGAGGGCTGACTTGCGGTGGTGCTGCGCAGTGGAGGAAGGCGGCGCAGGGCTTGTACGAGGAGCTTGAGCGAGATCCATGAGGGGGAGAGCAGATCGACGGTGAGAGAGAGGGAGAGCTTCGGTGGAGGGGCTGGTGACCGTTGGGGGGTAGCTACGCCGGTAGCTGGAGGTGGTGCGGCAGCTGAGGACACTGCGACACTGGGAACCCGAGGGAGAAAGAACTTTGAGGGTGAAGAGACAGGGAGATCTGCGGGAGAGAGAGAAGCCGCGAGGGAGGGGCTTGACTGGGTTGGCCGGCGACGGTGGAGGTGAACGCCGAAGGTGGGTCGACGGCGACGTGCAGTGGCAGCTGTGTGGAGGCGTGGAGAGTAGAGATCGGGGGGGAGAACGAGAACGGCACTGGGGGAAGAGAGAGAGGGGAGGGAAATGCTTCTTGGCGCGGCGCTGAGTAATTAAAATTGAGTTTTTACGACTAAATTTATTTCGTTGGAAAACGTTATTTGTTGTTTACACAATTTACGGCAATCAAACAATCGCTGTAAATAATCTTATAAAAATCGCCGTAGAAGACCACTTTTACAATTGCAGCGATTAGTCACAATAAGTTTTTTAATGTTTCAACGAATTTTTTCATCACAAAAAGCAAAAATTCGCTGCAAAAAACTAATTTATTATTTGCGGCGAATATGTTCGTCGCAAAAAGTATAAAAATCGCCGCAAAAGAATAGTTTCAAAATTTTATGTAAAAAGATTGCGACGATGTAAAAATAGTTGCAATTAACTACTTTTTGCGGCGATTTTGTTTTCAACAAATATAAAATCGCTGCAAAAAGTCTTATTTCTTGTAGTGTGTTGTGTTTGCCATTAATTATGTTAATATTATTACTTCATTTTAGGAGAAGCAACACATTTTTTTTCATGAATTATCACTATTCTTGGTTTATATATGTATATTTTGATCATATCTTGGGTAAGTTTGTTTTATTTGGTTAAGAATTCCTTACACAGATCGGCATATAATTAATGAGATATAAGAAGTTTGAAAAAGATTTGAGAATTATTTGGTACTCCTAGAAAATAGATAACGTGGTAATCAGGCATGCAATCATTATATATATACCATATAATTAAAAATTTTACATATATAATTACATATTAATTATCATTGATATGACATCTCATAATAAAACGAAAGTATCGTACTGTATTAATATTCTAAAATTATATAGCTATTAATTATTCAAAATTAAGGAGCTTATTATACATAAAGTATGACTCAATATTTATTGGTGAGGGATTCAATAATTAGCTAGTATCTACCTCGTATTTTTATATCATTCTCTTTTTAAATCTAAAATTTATCCAAAAAATCTAAAAAATATCGTCCATCATGTACATGATGATCAGTCCGCCAGCTTAATTTCATTTCTGTATATATAGGACCTATTATTTTACATGCATGCCAGCTGGTTGCCAGATATTAATTATGAAATACATGAAAACCTCTCATTTCACATTTGTTTATTCAAATTCTCTTTTCAAAATTGAAAAATAAAAACATTGTTGAGTATCACGTAGTGTTTTGAAATCCGTTTTGTACTGGCCAGTACGGTTAAAATATGTCGTTCTAGCTAAGAGTATTAGCATTGATCTATGCAAATGCATATACAAAATTACCTCTTTTGCATAACCATTTGACCATTTGCATATGCATAAGTAAAACTCCCACATTAGCTTATGCATATTTGAGACCAGATAATAATAAAATATTATTTTTTTATTATTATTAATTTTTTTCTAAAATCAAAATTTTTATATATTTTTTGTAATTAGTATCCACTATATACATTTGAGATTAATAATACAAATGCAATAATAAAAAATATAATTTTTTTTATATATTATATTAAAAATATAATAAAATGAAAAAAATATATATAATATATTATAATAATAAAATGAATGTGTATGTGAAGATTTGTTGTATTGTTGAGGGAGGGAGAAGAGGAAAAGATTGAGAGAGAGAAAAAACAATTAAAATATGTTTAATGAAGTGAATAGTTGTTATCCAAATTTGAATAACAACTGTTCACTGCTAGCCAAATTTATGCATATGCATAAGCCAATGTGGGTGTTTTTTGAGTTATATTATGCAAATATGGCTTTGCATATGGATATGCATAGACCAATACTAGTGCTCTAATACGGCCAAAATATATCGTACTGGTTAGGTAGCCGGTTCAGATAGATATATTGTTTCGTATTCATCAAAATTTCAGCTGTATCGACCTATATCGACCTGTATCAGTCAATATATCGATATGTACCGGCTAATATTATTTTGACTTTTACACTTTTTTTTTCATTTCTTCAAATTGTAAGTTAATTTTTGAACCTCCTTAATTTAGACTAAATTATTTATAATTTATATACATATATATTTATATATATAAATTATTTCAAAACCGTATTTAAAATGATTTCGATATTCGTTTGAACGACTAAAAATGATATTCAAAAAATTGGCATCATGAGGTTCTTGAAACTATCTTTTTTGTTTCAATTGAGTTCTTTCTATTTAGTAATGATGACTCGTGTTGTAAACTGATTATCACTTGTCAGACCAAGAATCTTTTATGAAATTAGGAATCACGATTTATACCCATTTCTGTTTTAATTTGATTTTGAAGTTGCTTGTGATCATCAAATGGCATCTTTGTCACATGTGTTTCTTTTTTTGTCTGTTTCTTTTTTTTTTTTTTCAGCTGTCTAGACTTATTCTTAAAGAAGGGAAACTAACAAGGTGAGTTTGAAGTTTAGATAGTGAGTTTAGATGAAATAAATTTAGATAAAAATTAAGAATTAAATAAAATATTATTTTTTTAATAAAAAAATATTATACATCAACTACTATTCACTCTTACATTCCGATCTATAATTTTTTCATAAGATGTGAGATATTTTTCATAAGATGTGAAGTGTGAGTTGGTGAATAGTAATTACTGCATAAATTTTTTTTTAATATTATTATTGTTTTGATATTTAAAAAATTGATTTGATTATTATATTTTATATAAAAATTTTAAAAAATTATAATAATAATATAAAATGAGTTGAGATCAACTCTAAATCTAAACAGACAATCATATCATTATCAAGGAAAACTAAAGACCTTTATCTTTCTATTTTTTGCTAGAAAATTTTCATAAATTCATTTTTTTATTAAAATAATGCATTATTTTGGTTCCAAAAAGTTTAGATCCTACAATGACATATTTTGTCATGACGCTGAATATCTTAAATACAGGATCCCAAGGACTTGTTCGATCGACTTCACAAAATCAAGGGCAGTACTCTAGCTACTTACATGCATGCATGATCCTTGACTTGGTGGACCGACATGTTACAGTTTTATGACAAGAGCAGATAGGCATGCATGTTTCAAACCCTTCTCCTGGATAGACATAACATAATAATAATACTGATGATCATAATCTTTGGACCGGCCCAAAAAAAAAAGAAAAAAAGTGCAGTGTAAAAGACATATATGATTGCAAAATACATACCTAGCTAAGAAAAATGCATTCTGGTCATCTATCCTGTTGGAAACTGAAAACAATTGATTTGAAACTGAGGCCTAGTTTGGGTACTAAAGTATTCTAAGGTATTCTCAAACACTCTCATTATTATTCTTTATTTTATTATTATTTTTTATCTATTTTTTTTATTATTCATTACTTTTCATCTATTATTATTACTATTCAATATTTTATTATTACTTTTTCACTACTATTCACAAATATTCTCAAACACTTTCACCACTCAAACCCAGCCTGAATTGTGGGCTATTCGCATATGAATTTTTTTAGTTATAAATCTGCGTAAGTGATTTGATTTGTAAAAGAATTTTTAAAATTAATTTTTTATGAAATCAAATCTTGACATATTAAAATACAATATGAAAAATGCATCATTTAACTTACATGAAATATAATCAATTTGTCTTTATCACGCATAATTCTCCTTGGAACTCATGTAGATAAAATTAATGTCAAAGACGTACAATTAGGAATGGAACATATCTCAGTTAGAGATCTGCTCTAAATTAAGATAAGCTTTGTTTGTTTGTTTATAATGTTGATGATGATGAGCTGTCCTAAGATTGAGATGTTCATGATGATCCAGAGCGCAGAATGAGTGAGTGTTGATGCATGCATTGAGTACTGAAGTGGGTCAGGATGTGCAGTGAAATGATAGGGTGGTGGAGGAGGAGCTCGCTGGACCATCCAGACCATAACTCATGATATCATGTGGGATATATATATAGCCCCATATACATAAAGAAAAAAATGGACATATATTTATAATTAATTAATTAATTAAGGAACTTGAGAATTAATTAATTAATTAATTATATATATACATATATTTATTTATATATAATAGAGTACAGCTGCTTAAATACTAGAGGGCCAATCTGGTGACTCCATAAAGGGAGACAAAGATTCAGGTACCATGGGGCACTGATTGAAATGGACAAAAAACCTAATTTATATGTTTATTATTGCAAGCACACATGCAGAACATTGCTTATAAAGACTTTTGATCCATCAAGACTCCTGTTTTTGTTACCATCCCAATAATTAGAGAAATCTACTTCTCCATTTTTTTCGTTTAATTTTAAGTTTTATCATTTATAATAATGCTTAATTTGTTATTATAGTATATTTTAAGTATTGAAAATATTAAATATATTTTAGAAAAATCTACTTCTCCAAATATCAATCATTGATCTACTAAAAATTGTGAAATTTAAAATTTAAATTTAAAAAAAAAATAATAAAATGAATTTATAAATAAAAGTGTAACTATATGTAATACTATTTTTTAAATAATTAATATTAATTATTTAAATAATTAATAACCATTTAAATTAATTTGCATCGGAATCATAAATTGATTTCGAGTTTGGACGATGTAGATCAGACAAGACTAGTGTCTCTCACCCACAATCTCTCCCGGAAATTGGCCTAAATAAAGCTAGAATAATGGAACTACGACCTCGGAATTGGAACTTGAACACAAGTATTACTATTCCCCAAGAATTTCAGGTAAACTTTCTTTATTTTATAAATAACTTGATGTGAGTGTGACCCAGAAATTAAGATATATGGTGGGGGAAAATAAAAACATAATTAAAGGATCTAAAACTGCCACTTGTGCAATCTCCATGCCCCTCTCTCTCTCTCCCCACATCGTAGTTCCCACCAAAGCTTATCCTTTCCTCATGTCAAGCTAGCTGTTCTTTCTCAATTATATGCACTGACCTACTAGGGGTCCTGCCCAGAAAGAAAGAAAATCCGACAAAGGGGTGCTTTTAAAGATATTTGGTTTTCATTTATATGTGATAAAAATTAAAAAAAAAAAAAAAAGGAATTCAATATGAAATAGAGAAAAAGCATGTGGTGAAATCTATTAAAAAAGAGAGCATAACAAAGGTAATTAGGTTGGTCAACCACCGCTCCATTTGACCGACAGTTGTAAATTTTTTTTTTTTTTTTTACATTCACATTTTTTAAATATATTTAAATATTTTAAAAAAAAAAAATATGCCAATACATTTAAAATCACTATCTTCATTATTAAGTAAAAAAAATTAAATTTTTTTTTTTTATGGTAAACGGTCAAATGGAGCGGTTAATTCGGGAAGGCATAGTAGTGTTTTTGATCCGTAATATAATAATATTGAAGCTCGACTCTAAAATCATCTTGAACATCCCATATCTCATGCATATCATGCAGCTTTATTTTTTTAATTACAAATCTGAACATTTATAAAAAGCTTAATTATAATAAAGAGGAAATTCTCAAACCGTAGTCGATCTTTGTATTTTTTTTTTCTTTTTACTAATTGATTTATCCATATTCTTAATTAAACAATTTCTTTATGAGAATCATTTGTAAAACATTTCTTGGTTTCCACTTTTTGGACAATATCATGACAAATTAAGAATGAAGCTAATCGCTATTTAGTATGGATTATAATTAAGCAGTTTCATGATGTTGTAAAAAATAAATATTTGATATTATTGTTGTGGTTATCATCCTTGTTAATTAAAAACAGAAAAACCTGTACATGAAAAACATATACAGGATCTTATCCTTTTATCCTTAAAAAAAGCTTCCTCTGCCTCCAATTATTTAACTTCACCAAAAAATAATATTTTTTATTTATAAAAAAAATATTTAATTTCTCAAACAGGCAAGATGAAAATTCCAGGAAGCATATATAACATATGAGTCTCCATGCAAATCAATATATATTATTATTAAAAAATATTTATTTACTATTAATTATTTTTTATAAAAATAATTATTTTTTATCAAAATAAATATATCTTCACCATAAATAATCATTTTCATCATAAATAATTAATTTTCCTTGTAGTACTAATAGCTAAACCACCATAATTATAAAAGATTTTAAAATTATTAGTTTTGTTTTAAATTTAATCATCTCTCTCATAATATTTCTTAATGTGAAATATTTTAATTTTATATATTTATAAAAAAATGTATTACTGATATTCACTCGATAAATATTTGTACCGTGGGAGATACAAAATTTAACATAAACAACAATATTTTAAAAAATAAAAAAAAATCATGCAAATTGCAAATCAATAAGACCCACGTTAGGGGCAAAATCGTAAGAAGAAACAATTTGAGCACCTCGAGATCTATATATACACACACGTAGTCTGCTGTCTTCACACCTATGCTTCACTCCCCAACGTGATCTCTGACATCCCCTCTATTACTATTCACACTTTAAGTCAGAAGCTCTGAGCTCACACAGTTAATTAAGAGAGAGAGAGAGAGAGAGAGAGAGAGAGAGAGTATGAGGGTTGAAATGGGTGTGGGTTGGTATTTCACGTTGGCACTACTAGCCGTTACTTCGGCTGTCGTTAATGGGTGCCCGCCGTCGGACCGGGCAGCACTGCTGGCCTTCAAGGCAGCTCTCCACGAGCCCTACTTGGGCATCTTCAACTCGTGGACCGGCACCGACTGTTGCCATAACTGGTATGGCGTTAGCTGTGACCCGGAGACCCTCCGGGTCGCCGACATCACCCTCCGTGGAGAGTCCGAGGACCCCATCTTCGAGCGGGCCCACCGAACTGGTTACATGACCGGCTATATCTCCCCCTCCATCTGCAGGCTCACGCGCCTCTCCTCCATTATCATTGCCGATTGGAAGGGAATCTCCGGCGAGATCCCACGGTGCATCACCTACCTTCCTTTTCTCCGAATCGTGGATCTCATTGGAAATCGGATCTCTGGCGTGATCCCGGCCGATATCGGTCGACTCCAACGGCTCACAGTTCTCAACGTCGCCGATAATCTCATCTCGGGGAGAATCCCGCCTTCCATCACGAACCTCACGAGTTTGATGCACCTCGATCTCAGGAACAATCGACTCTCCGGCGAGCTTCCCGGAGATTTCCATAGACTCGGGATGCTAAGCCGGGCTCTGCTGAGTCGCAACCAACTCACTGGCCCAATCCCGGGTGCGATTTCTCGGATATACCGCCTCGCCGATCTGGATCTTTCTCTGAATCGGATCTCAGGCACAATCCCGGAATCACTCGGTAGAATGGCGGTTCTGGCGACGTTAAATTTGGATTTCAACAAAATATCGGGTAACATACCACCTAGCTTGTTTACCTCCGGTATCAGCAACTTAAACCTGAGCCGAAACGCATTTGTGGGCGCGATACCGGATGTATTCGGCCCGAGATCATACTTCACGGTGCTCGACTTATCGTACAATAATCTTCGGGGTTCGATACCAAAATCGGTAGCTTCGGCTTCGTATATCGGACACATGGATTTGAGTCACAACCACCTGTGTGGGCGAATACCGGCTGGGTCGCCTTTTGATCATCTGGAAGCATCGTCGTTCGTTTACAATGATTGTCTCTGTGGGAAGCCGCTAAAAGCCTGCTAGACTAACACATTCCGGCCGATATAATATATATATATATATATATATATATATATATATATTACACACGAAGACGAAGGGTTGCCTGATGATCGTGATCAATAGAAATATGGATAATATGTTTGTGTTATATGTAAGAGAAAATTAATTAGTACGTATTAGTATACGTGCATGTTTTTTATAATAATTATTAGTTTATTATATATCAATAATCTTTTTTGTGTTTAATTACGTTGTAATTAGGGAACATAAATGTCCCATGCACGTAATTTGCATGGATAAATTAAAATTTAGTTTTCATGATATATGCCAACTCATGATCATATATAATTAGCCACATTAATCTACATCCTTCCTACTATCTTGTTATATAATTAGCCACGTTAATCTACACGTTTTTTTTGGGGGGGGGGGGGGGGGGGGCTTTTCGACCTTCATTAGATGAGAATAAGTATTTAACAATTGATGAATAATATGATATCATTATATGTCGACAATATATAATGAGAGAACATTTTCTTAGATTTTTATGAAAGGAATAATTTTGTAGTTCGTAGCTCGACGAGTCAGCTCCCTCCAAAATGATTATGCGGTGAACCATGTTTGATTACACAAATCAGATAAAGATGAAAGTTAAAATATTATTAAAATAAAAATTTTTAATAATTATTTTGAGATTTAAAAATATTATTAAAAATATTATTTTTAATAGAATTTTTATTTTGAGATTTAAAAAAATTAAATTATTTATTGTATTTTATTTAAAAATTTAAAAAAATTGTGATAATTAAATCAAATGAGATGAGATAAAATGAGTTGACTTGTGTAATCAAACAAGTTTTTTTTTTTTTTTTTCAGAATTCTAACCGAACAATGTACCTACCGATATTCCAATCGATAAGTGCATTTCAGATTTATTTATTTATTTATTAACATCTTTAAATATTTTTTTTACAAAAAAAATGTAAACTCAATAATATTCATTTACTTAATCACTAAGAAAAAAATTTAAAATAAAATAAAACAAAACAAAAATCGCATCTATTAGTTCAAACAATATTATCCTTTTTTTTTTTTTTTATAATTAACATTATCCTTTAATATAAAACAACATTGTAGCACCGAGTGAAGACGAAATGGGCGTAGAACATAGATAGACCCATTTCCATTTTCAACTAAAGTGTGAACGAAGGCTGCCGACTACTATCATTGTTACTATTATTGTCGTTGTTCATCTTTTGTCCTAGGCGTCATCTAAAAGATGATCATGAAATAGATTTGGAGGTTGCGATAACTCCATCGCTCAGATTTCTTTCAAATCAATTTCATAGAATTTAGAGGCCGTTTCATATAATTTTCCTTCTTCTTCCCAAATCCCAATGATTTAAAAAAAAAAAAAAAAGTTTTGAGAATGTTAAACAGCTGGTGACAAGTGACAAAGCTCGTAACATCAAGGAAGATTTTGATAATAACGTTAATGTTCAAAGAAGATTACATGGGAGGCAACAACGTCTATGTAATTAATTTTAGGTTCATCGCCCACGTGATTATCATTGATTATTGGCGTTACTTGAATTTGAAGAGCAAATCAAGCTTTCTCCACAAGTTGGATACATTGACTCTAAGGGCTTGTTTGTTTTTAAGATTAAAATTCAAAATTTTGAAAATTTTAAAAACTTCCTGTCCCATCATTATAATTTTTTTAAATTTTCATACAAAATAAAATAAACAATTCAACTTTTTCAAATCCCAAAATAAATATAATATTAAAAAATATATTCTAATAATATTTTATTTAACTTTTCAATTTTAATCTCATCTCATCTCTTCTTTGAAAACAAACAAGGCCTAAAAATCAAAGGCTGAGATTATGGTTCATATCTCTCAAAAACAGCTAGACAGCACACGTGAATGAGCATTGTAGATTAAAGACGAGGGGTCCAACGGTGGAATCAAAGTTCCTGCAACGGTGGAATGAAGAGCCCCGCCATGTGCTCACGGATCAGTATTTCATTACTTTCTATAATTTTGAAAGATACACATACAATTGCATTTAACGTCGAAATGTACACAACCACGAACAATATTTGACAGTGTGATGCTCATAAATTATGTCTCTCAGATTTGTAACCAATGTTAATTTTTAGGTCACAAAAGCATAAGCGATCTCATTCCAATCCAAAGATGCCAAAGTAGCAACGAAGTGTTGAGAAGTTTTGAGAAGTGTTGAGAAAAAGTAATAATAAAATATTGAATAGTAGTAAAAAGTAGGTAAAAAGTAATGAATAGTAGAAAAAGTAGGTGAAAAGTAATAATAAAATAATGAATAGTAGTGAGAGTGTTTGAGAGTAGCTGAGAAGACTTCAGTGTCCAAACACAGCCAGTCAAGGTCTCTACTTTCTCTTTCTAGTTTGGTAGCATCGAATGTCGAATGCTTGAGGCGAAGGATAACAAAAAATTGTGTAAACTACTCAATAGGTGCACAAGTAACGCAGGAAACAGTTTGGAAAAACATTGTATATACTTTTAAGCAGGTTGCCTAGTTCATGGATCATCATGCCATTAAACTCCTTAAAGGACTCTCATTTTCATTTTATTACTTTCACACAAATAAAAAAAAAAAACCGTCCCACAAAGTCGCCAAGGAACCACATCCATGGAGGAAAGGCTCATTGAAAGATTTGAAAAAGAATGGCATAATAGCAATGCTGCAGAATCAATAGTTTTTCAAGGAGCAATGAAAAAATTGAGCAAAAACGAAAAACCACAGGCTGGCTTACGAACCATTACGTCAAAATCTGCTGCGCAATAGTTGATCATCCTTACAAAAAACATATAAGAACTTGGAAGTAAATTAATTGTCTATGGAATAAAACAAAATTGCCAAGTCATACTACTCAATCATCTCCTTCGATGACTTTGGTTCCCAATCCCTTCAAACCCTCTGGTGGAATCTCAGTGACGGTGACTAGGGAATAAAGCTCCTCCTTTGCATCTTCCTCATCATTTCTTTTCCGGGCAATGCGTACACGAACCCTCCTTGGCACACTTCGGATTCCGCGGCTCCATATATGCTTGTTCAGCTTCACATCCACTCTTACATCCGTTGTTCCCATAGCCTTCTGGGCAAACTTCCTAATCTCTTTTATGGCATTTGGAGCTTTCTTTTTGAATGTGCTACAAAAGAAAAAATGCACATACCACACAGATCTCAAGACTAAAGAAATACCACACTTCAAGGACATCAAAAGAAATTAAAAACAAGATATAGTCAGAGAATTGCTGCCTGAAATCTTAAACAAAGTGAAAGAACTCATGGCTACCATAGTCCAAGTAAATGTGTGAAAATAAAGATTTGAAATCACAGAGGCTAGAGGTACCAAAATGCCTTTTTTTCAGCAAGTGGTATCAAAATGCCCTTGAGTGCTATCGTATCAAAATGCCCAAGGGGTTGGCCCAAGTGGTGAAGACCTTGGTCTTGGGGTATTCACTCCCTTCAAGGTCCAAGATTCGACACCTCATAGGTGCAAACAATCCTTTGGAGCCATACCTCCTAGTAAAAAGGCAGCGATTTAACAATTTCCATGCAGGGAAACTTCTGAGGGTCCTGTGCATGGGACCGGGATTCACTCTACAGGGGTGGATCCGAAGGGCCCTGCCTTGGAGAGTCCCCAACATCAAAATAAATAAAATAAAGAGGACTAAGATAACACTGAATGAAAACCCGGTAATTCTTCCTTCACTGTACGTTTTGACATCAAAGACTTAAATCTCAGCAGACAAAATAAAACTGACACTTAAAAAAAAAAATTTAAATCAGGGGCAATCTTTCCATTTGTAGGACAAAATGGATTCGGTCAGTAATGTGTAAAATCATTAAGACAAATTAAGGGCTGATTTGGATAGTGAGTGGAGTTGAGATGAGATGATTTGTGAATAGTGGTGAAATGGTTTGAGTTAATATGTTTTATGAGGTATTGGGAAAAGAGAGAGAACAAGTTGAATAAAAAATATTATAAAGTTAAAATATTATCAAAATATAATTTTTTTAATACAATTTTTGTTTTGGTATTTGAAAAAATTAAATTGTTTTTTATGTTTTGTTTGGAAGTTTGAGAAAGTTGTAACGATTAGATAATAATTAGATGAAAAAAAGTTGAAGATTTGAAATTGAAAAGTATTTTTATTTGTGGTGTTTGGATATTGAGATAAGATGGGATGAGTTGGGAGGATTTTGCTATCCAAACCAGGCCTAAGAGTTTAAACGAAAAACAAGCAATGAAAATGAAATTACTCAATCAAACACAAGTGACACAATGCCCTAGTCTCCGATGCAACTAAATTCTCATTCCTTCGCACAAGAGAATATTTTTCACTTGGAAATTTTTATACCCATGTGATAGAATTCAAACCACGCCAACAATCATCACTCACTGTACATAACTTTAGAAAAGCATAAATCCATATTTAAAATGGCGACCAAACAAAACTGTAGTGGTTCCACAAATAATATTATGGCCCCATTTACGACAGACTTGACTTATTAAAAAACTAGAGTTTAACATTGAAGGTAATGGAGTCCCTTCAATTTTGGTGTGGCATCCAAGCACGCACACTAAATTTGAAAGCAAACATATACGTATATCCTCTTGTAAGCAAGAATAAAATAAATTACAACATGCCACTCCAAAAAATCGCAAACCTAAAGATAGCAATACCCGCCTCAACCTCTCTCAACTCATCATTACAACTTTTTCAAATTCCAACACAAAATATAATAAATAATTAAACTTTTTCAAATTCCAAAATAATAATAATATTAAAAATTAATATTCTAATAATATTTTATCATCTCAACTCAACTCAACTCAACTCAGTTCAACATCCAAACGCAGAACTAAAGTGTGGCCAAGGTTGCAGTATCCAATATATTCATGTCAAATACACACACAGATATATATATACTTCTAAACATGACTGAAGACCAATTAATTTAAGCAACTAAGGTTCACTGCGCAATGCTGACTGTAAGGGCTCCCTGATATCTGAAAACCTTGAGGCAGAAAGAACATGAATATCCTCACTTCAAAAAAATTATCATTCTAAGCATTTTTGTTTCCTTTATTCGGTCCTACCAATCTAGATCTAAACCAATCCCCAAGTCCCAACCATTTCCTTTGCAGCCTAAAAATAAACGTTAATCCAGACTCTAGCACGTGGAACTTTCCACAGCTTCAAATGTAAGTAATTAACGAGGAATATAAAACGGAAAAATGGAATGCAAAGCAAGCAGGTGAACATATACCATCCATGAAGGCGCTTGTGGAGATTGATGGTGTACTCTCTGGTAACGACCTCTTCTTTCCTTCCCCTGCTCGCCTTTTCCACCATTGTTATGGGATCTGAAACTCGGCCGCGGTAAGAAACCCAAAACCCTAATATGTAGAATTACAAACCTTAGCTGGAAGAGCAATGAAGCGAGATATTTATTGTGGTTAAATTGTGGCCTAAAATGCCCTCGGAAATACCGAGTAAAACTACAGTAATAACCTTGGGCCGATACTATTTCAGCAGCCTAGAACTTTGACTCAACAGGTCACGTTTGTTTAGACTACTATTGGGCCGGGTCTTGACTATAGACCCAATTTTAATTTAATTTTATATAAACTACAATTCTACTGTGTTCACCTGGTATTGTGCTCAATCAATCGTTGATCATACTTTTTTATATTAAAAAAATTTAAGGATTGATAGTTGGATGAGAATGTAGTATATAGTACTTTCTGTTATTAATCCATTCCACCACGTCACATTCTTGGACTTCAAACCCTACTACACAGGAAACAAAAAGGAAAATGTTACATATCACATCTTTTATCTTATGATGTTCTTATTCCTATCATACCGCAATAGGTCTCCAAGCATAGATCTAATTAATAGTGGACTTCAAAGGCATATGGTAGTTGGAATATGTTGTTTTGCCTTATTGGTGGTAATAGGATGGTTGTGATATGATTTTTGGTTGTAATATAGTGGCACTAGAGACGAGAATTCGGACGGTAGACTGAGCCACCTGTCCGGCCATCAAATGAACGAGGCTAGGAAGTATACAGGGGCGGGGTGCGGGGGGGAAACTGACTCCCCACCTTGCTCTATTTTCTCACCTCAACATATAATTTTTTGCCTTTTAGATGGATCCATGGTTACTTATGTAGAGTTTGAGTTCTTGGTATAAAAATTGGATGATGATACATTTACTACCCGCTTACCATCCCTTTACTACTCTAGTGTATTTGAAATTTTTATTATTTTCTTTTAAGTATTTTTTTAACATTCTCAAATCTTTAAGAAAAAATTAAAAAAAATATACAACTTCACTAATAGTCTCTTCTTTAACTATTAAGTAAATAAAAAATTAAAAAAATAAAAAGAGTAGTAAAAGGATGGTATTAAAGTAGTAAGCCTACCATTATTCATAAAAATTTATAAATCTTTGTTGTCAATCTAAAGCAAGGTAAAGCAATAAGAACAACAAAACATAACTTCCTATAACTACCTAAGCAACATAGTATACAACAAAAGAAGTCAAATAGAACTTGGACTTCTATATGTGGAAGAAAATAATGGCTATCTGGATTTAACAAAAAAGATCCATTTTTTTCATTTTAGCAATGAATTCGGCGGCTTTATTTTCAGATTTTTCAAAAGATCATTGGATGTTTCGAGTTTTGAGAAGATTATGGATTTTCCTCAGATTTTGTGAGTCAAGGAGGGGTTTCTCATATTTTTAGGGGTATTAAAATACTTTGGATATACTACACAAAATCTTTATTTTTTTTTAAACGTCAAAAGTAAGGAAGGAAATCGACTTTACTTTTCAAGAGAAGATATAGATAGACCCATGTATCGTCTACTTGGATTAAGCTGATAACAAATCCTCACAAAGGTTAGTTTCAAATCACTCACAAAACCCACGTCGCCTTCACTTCTAAGAAAGCAAACTTTTGATGTCAACAATGCTACGATTTCAAAGATATCCTCTGCAAATTGGCTGTTGAACGAAACAATAAACACCTGATAAAGTAAAACCAATGGGCGAGTAGGATTCCCCGCACCACAACGCAGGATACCGGCTTATTGCATTAACCAAACAGTCCAAAGAGTTGAAGATTGATGCAAATGAACAAATATCATCATCTAGAACACACCCAAAAAAAAACACACATCATCATCTCAGTCTTAAATAGCAGAATGAAGCCTTGAAAAAACATTAAAAACATTCTACCTCTATTTTGGCGTTTCAGCTTAACTAAAAAGTAACAGAAAAAGAGAATAAAAATACAAGATGAACAAAAATTGGCGTTGTCAAATGTTTCCTGTGGTGTTGTCTTTGTTGACATTCCCTTATTCTCTTCTCCTCCTCTTCCTCCGTCTATCATCCCTTTCAGTGTCATCTGAGCCTGATGAATCAGACTGTGTCTCAGAACTAGCTGTCTCTGTGTCAGAACTACCAGATTCGTCATCTGATTCAGATTCTGACACTGCTTGCTCTTGTTGCATGATTAGGCGTGGCATATTCTTCAAGTACTCACGTAAATTCTCAGTGATGCCACCAAGCCCAATGGATGTGAAGAAGTTAATAGAAAAACGCGTGTTCTTGGGATTATCCCTTGGGAATATAGATTCAAAGGAGTCCAGCATCGTAGGATCCGTAAGCCGTTCATTCAGTAACCGGATGCCCAAATGCTCTGACAATTCCTGCGCCAGATACAATGCCACAATAAATTTAACAGCTTCCAGAAGGAATGGTGGTAATTTCACGTATCAGATTTTAGGACAGCATGAAACAAAAAGGGACATGTATTGTAACAACCAGGATGATTGGCTAAATCCCAACGGATTACAATTCGGCAGAAAATATAGCACAACTAACAGAACAAAATAAAATAAGGGTTAATTACATATCCGCTCGCAGGCCCTTTACAAGGTCACAAGAAAATGACAAAGTACTATATAAGAGACATCACTGCATGGACTTGCTGAATTCATAATCCTCATGGTTTTGCTGTCATGAGACCATATATGCCATACAAGAGCAAGCTTCACATTATTCCCACTTTCCATACATCATACAAATAGAATTTACATGTCCCTAGTTTTTTGTTACTCAACTATGTGGCAAATGGATTGGTCAACAAACCAACTGATGCCAACATGAAGACAGGACTATTTAGATCTGGTTGAAAACAGAAATTCTCTTCTAAGATGATGATAATTATTTAAACAATCTCAATTTAGGCAAATGTACAATGTTAATTTCTCAGTTCATGTTAAAATAAATTTAGATTTCCAAAGCCTCAGAAGGGAAATAAGAATGGCAACAAATTATAACAAGGATTCCTAGGAAAAAAAACAGGCGTGTCAAAATTTTAAAATTTCTAATTTGTTACCTGGAATAGAATCTTAATGAATATTCGAGAAGAAGAAGTAGTATCCTCCTCTGTTAAGCGTATATATGCTAAAACATGCCAGGGCAGAGCATCTGTGCCGAGTAGATGTGCAAAAAACTTCCCCACATTACGCAGCTTATTTGTTTCAAGACGATGAATCATGGAATATTGCTGGACAAAGCACTTCTCAAAGTTTTCCTGGTGAACTTTATTGATCATACAGAATCGCTGGCCCAAAAGACCATAATACCGGAGGTAAGTTCTCTCCTGACTGCAGCATTCCAAGAGCATAATGCACAACTCCATCTGCATAAGCCATATCAAGATAATTGTAAGTCAGCAAGTAATATATTACCAGGTCCAAGATAATAGAAAAACGAAAACCGCAAAAAAATCACCCGTTACTGCATTTGAATAAGACAATGTTGGTAACACCACAAATATCACTTACTTGTAATTAACCAGACAATTATAGGTTAACATATATGGCAATTCATTATGGTTGATATATTGTTTCCAATTCAAGAGATTGTTAATTTGCATGTTCTGACCTTGCAATAAATGCAGGTCTGTTGGACTTGTCTTTTTGACTGAAAATTGCTGCTTAACAGTTTTAGTCCAAAGTCTTTAACAAATATTGTGAAAGATGCTGCTGGGTGTAGGTTTGATAAGCTAGAGCCACTCGTAAGCCCTACTGAGCACCATGCAAGCCAAGCTCGAGCAACAGTCCTAAGGTTCATATTTAAGCCTAATCAGAGCTCAAGCCCTAGTAAGTATCAATGAGCGAAGAGATAAGTTGAACCCAAGCAGCAAGAAGCTGGGCTTGAGCTTGGCACGGCTTGCTTTGTCTACACCCCTAACAGCATCTCAAGCATCAAAGGCCATATTATTCCAAGCACTATGCAAGTTGGTGCATGAAACTGCTAATAAATCCAACTGGTTGGGCGGAGCAGGGACTAGTGCTACACAATGAAGCCAAGAATAAGGAAAGATTTCTTAATCCTGATATGCAATATTATTTAGCATCTTGAAAGGCTGAAGAGTATGTAATGCTACAAAACTTGATTAATCATTTGTTGCTCATTTATTCATTTGATATGCAACCGCCGGGGGAGGGGGGGGGGGGGGAGGAGATGTTCGTGCTTAAAAAAAGGGACCTGAACCTAGCTTGTAGTTCTCCTACATAATTGTGATTATTAGCCAATTACAGGTAATTTGCAGAAACTTGTCAACTGTAACCAAATATTCACTCTTCATTTATTCATGTCCAACCTGTCACAAATAAGCAATTAGCCAAATAAGGTAACTTAGTTTATACAGCAGGAAAAAGCTAGCATCACTTACCTCTTGACCTGGCTCTAGTTTGATTTTCAGGAGCTTATGACCAGCCTCCTCAAAATCTACACTAGACATGATGGTTAAGTAGATTGTCCTCCGAAGATTTACAAGGTTTGTCTCTGTTTCATCCTTTATTTTCATCTGCTCCTCGTCCTCTTCCTCAGATTCATCTTCATCATCCTCATCATCATCTGAACCAGCATCTGAACCGTCTTCATCTTCAGACTCTTCACCCAAAATAGTTTTCCTAACCTCTTCATAGCGTCTCTCATTCTCAATAAAATTAGGATCCACCTTGAATATATCTGAACAAGGAGGAATAAGAACATGAATCAAAATAGTACAAATAGGCAGCCCAATCAAGAAGCCAAAGACAACTGAGAGCACAAGGCATACCAAGCGTAATCTCTGGATCTATTTCATCTTGGAGAGATGCCTCATGGGTTAACTGATCTTCCTGCTCTACAAGGTCCAGTTCTGGACGAACAGCAGGGTACCCCTGCAGAAAAATACATCACAGAGAGCATCTTTATTCAGCTTTTGACTCTAATACATCATGGCATAACTCACAATTAAAAAAATGATAATAGAATTTACTAACCTGAAACTTTGCTTTTCTTATTGCAAATAGCCCTTCAATAAGAAATTGTACCCGTTTATCTATTTCCCCTTCATGAAGAATTCCACGAAACCTCTCAAATATTCCTGTTAAATTGCAAACCATGAGAACGGTAACTAAAACTAATTTAGGTTTAGACAAGATGAGAGGATCTCTGTCATAAAATAGACGATTTGAGATCCAATCTTTGACGTAATATTGTAATACCCTACATCTATGGGAGCGAGGGAGATGAATGAGATCTACATCGGGAGGGAAAAGATTTTGACCTTTATTATGATTCTAAGGGACTCCAATTGTAACCTTGACTTATCCTTCTGGGATATAAGCTCAAATGTGGCTTGAGTTTTTTTTTTTGGTTGTTACAAATATAGTAAGATAAAACTGCATTTAGAGCACTCAAAGAGAAGACTTCAAATGACCGGGATATGGCCTTGATGGATTAAGTGTTCAAGGTGGTTAGGGCAGTGATGATAATTGACATAAAGACGGTTCAAAGAACCTGAGGAATTTTTTGTCTTAAATAGTTATAGAGTTCATCAGTTTTCTTTTCAAATGTCAATGATTTTTAAGTTTCGAACTAAATTGAAAGGATACTCTAGAAAATGGAAAATAAATTTAAGAACTAATATAGGGATAATTAAGAACAAAACAAGCTGATATAAGAAGTATACAAAACTAAATCCAACCGCATACCCACCGTGCAGGCCTTTGGGAGAGAGATCTTGCAAAATTGATCCACACTCTGTGACAAAGCCAACAGCTACCTCAACGCTGTCATCGGTTGGATTCTCAAGCAGCACTGTGAGCAACTCTAAAGCAATGATCTCATGAGCCACTTGCTGATTCACTAGATGTGCGATAAATTTAACAGCAGCTAGTAATTGTGGCTGTAAAGAAAGTAAAGCAATAGAAAAAAAAGTTAGGATGATATCGAAGTGAAAACATGTTCCAATCAGCCAACAGTAAGTCAATAGAAATGAGCAAATACACACCTTGTCATTGCGCTTATATGCTCTCTTGAGCTGCAAAATAATCCTTCTCAATAGAAGATCTCCCACCTCAGGAAACTTGGTGTTGACAACAGCAACCAGTGCAGCAAACACATCTGTAAAACCTGGAGATGACATCTGTGACTTCATACATGACCGGCAGAATAGACCCCTACCCCGGATCAGATTCTCTGAGAAGAGCTCAGGAATAATATTCTTTATATTAGTGGCATTAACCTTGTTCACAAGCCCGTTTATACTCTTCCGAAGGGCATCCCATGTCAACCGCTGATACTCAACACTGCTTTTATCCTCGACCTCTTTCATCATTCTAGCCAACTTAAATGGTGGAATATAAACTCCACCACTCTTACCCAAATTTGATGCATCCCCATTTAAATTTCCTTCTTGTAATCTTGGCTGTCTATGAGGTTTTGCATCTTCCAGGGCCTTCCTGTCTCTATCATCTTCCCCTCTGGAACTCAAACCCTGCTTTTGATGTTCAGTACTATGTTTTCGTCGCTCTGATTTTCTGTGCGTTTTCCTGTCATCATCGTCTCCTGAATTTTGACGGGCATGCCAGTCCTTTTTTCTACCACTATCATCAGTTTCCCGCCATTTATGAGCATCCCCATGCCAGCGAGATCTCTCTCTTTCTTGCTTCTCTCTCTCAACTCGATTGTCATATTCATCAGAACTTTGATAAGATTCTTTCACCTTATCAAGCTCCCCAGTTTCTCGATGTCTATGCCCCTCCTCATGTGGATGGTTTCTCTCTCTTTCATGCCTGCCCCTTTCTCTATCTACCCACTCACCCTCTTCATCAGAACTTTGCCGAGATTGCTTTTGCTCTACATGTTTGCTTTGCCACATTCCATCTTTATCCCTAATATCCTTCTCATCCACTCTTTCCCTATCCTTATCATCACCACTATGCTCATCTAGTCTCCTGTGCCATTTTCTACTTCTTTTATCAGAATCCAACAAATCCTTGCCACTGCCTCTTTCCCTATGTTTATCTACATGTTTGCTTTGCCAACTTCCATCTTTATCCCTAATATCCTTCTCATCCACACTTTCCCTATCCTTATCATCACCACTACGCTCATCTAGTCCCCCATGCTGTTTTCTACTTCTTTTATCAGAATCCAACAAATCCTTGCCACTGCCTCTTTCCCTATGTTTATCATCATGTGGACGCTCACCTCGCCTGTCATCGCGTTTGCATCTATTTCTTTTCTCAGAATCCGAGGACTCACTGCTGTACTTTCTAGCCATATCAATTTAAGATCTAAGCAACACCAACAGTGCACACACGATACTGCAACCTACGCGTCTGCAATGCAAATTAAATCTCAAATTAACTACCAAAACTAAATTAGCTTCTTAGGAACTTAAACCCTAAAGCTGAAGCCCAAGATAAATTTATCAAAAACAAACATAAAATAAACCAAGCAGCAGCCGAATCGGATAAGAAACTAGTGAAACCCAGTATACAAGTTGGAAAACATCAAAAACATACATACTGGCTCATTATCTCATCAAAATCATCGACAATAATCAAGGAAAACGAACATGAAAAAAAAGAAAAAGAAAAAAGAAAGCGAATTATCAGATTAGATTAAATACCCACGGGCAATCAATTGAATATAGTAACTCGGGTTCACGTTGACACAAATCCAACAAGAGGGAGAGAGGCGGCGTTCAGGCCACGGGAAATATTTTGAGCGACACCCTCCCGCGTTTCGCCAATTTCCGTTTGAATCAGAACTCGATCATTACTGAGTACGGAGGTTTTAGGAATTCGGAAAATTTCCTCAAAACGCTGTCGTGCCCTGTTAAGAGCAGCAGAACTTGAGGCAGGCTAGCAAATCGTGTTTTCAGATAGTGTTTCTTTCGTGTCAAGTTACGAACAATCGTATAAGTTAATTCAGTTTCGATCCGTTAAATTAAAATGTGTCGAACTTTCAAGCTATAATCCACTCTATTTAGGCTTTGTTTGGATGTCAAATTCATCTCAACTCATCATTACAACTTTTTCAAATTCTAATACAAAATATAATAAATAATTCAACTTTTTCAAATCTCAAAATAACTTTAATATTTAAAAATAATATTCTAATAATATTTTATTATCTCAACTCAATTCAACATCCAAACGCACCCTTAGTTAATGGGTCGGGTTGGGTCATGTCATGTCATCTGTTTTGTCCTGTTTAATAATAATTATAAATAAATTAACACAACACGATCCATTTAAGTCCATTTCATATAAATAAGTTGAACTAACACGCATAATTCATTTAACCTAATTAACATAATTTCAAATAAAAGTTAAAACCTATATTTATTAATAACAACAATATCTTAAAAATATATATATCAATATTTTTCAAATTTTAACATATAAAAAACTAATATTACAAACCATACAATAATAAATATGAGTATAGGTCTAAAATTATAATACCAACAATAAAAATAATAAAATATAAACAAATTGAGAAATATCAATATTAGAATTTAACAATAATAAAATTTTAATTTTGAAATAAAATCAAAACAGATCAAAACGAGTTAATTTATGTTAAGCGGGTTAACCCGTTATTGACCTATTAATAAATTGTGTCTTAACGGGTCAATCTGTTTCGACCCAAACTCGTTAACATCAAATCCAAATCTGCTAATTTCGTGTTATGTTTGTATTAGGTTCATGGATCGTATCATATATTATCACCCCTAAACAGAAGCTCGCTTAACTTAAGAGTATTAGCAAAGTCCAAAATTGACTAAAAATTGAAGTTTTGGCTAAAGCCAAAGTCATTGAAGATATTAATCCACATTGGACTAACAATCCTAAAATCAAAACAAGAATATAATATTATGTATTTTAATAAAAAAAATTTTATATTTTGTAAATACACTCTATATATTAATTAATAATTTAATTTTTACTTAAAATTATTGTTTCTCAACTATTTTTTTTATATCAACCTAATTATCCAACATAATTAAGATTGTTCATTCGAGCCAGATTTTTTTTCGACCCTATTCGAAACCTAGTTTCCCGGGTTCTGACTTGAGTTTGATTCGGACAGGAACCTGGGTTGCCAAAACTCAGACCTAACCAGCCCAAGTAAGGGTTTGAGTACTCAGGTCTTTTTGACTTGAAATTCAGCTTTTGGTTTCTTTGATAGCAAACCGTGTCTATGAGATGGGAAAGTAGTTGAGGCCAATTTCTTTTCAATTGGGAGTTTGAGAAGTTGCTTGAATCTGATTTCTTCCATCACTGCTAGTAATCTGGACCTAAGATGCATGATGGTCCTAAACATGAAAATGGGAGACATAAACTGGATTATCACAGAGAATCACATTCTCCAGTACTATGAAAGCAACAAAATTCACCATTTTCTGCTGATATTTTTTTTTCTTTTAGCATACAACAATTCTATATAATTTGAATGTGATAGAAATGAAATTTGTGGTGGAATATAGTGCCCCAGCATCAACGGAAGGAACCAAATGCCGTAATGGAATGAGATAATGTCTTTGCAGCACTTCAAGTCCAGGATAATACCATGAACTTCCCATTGGGTGGTGGAATTCAGCGTGGTAAAAAGCGCATGCACAGATAACCAATGCCTTCCGGATAACTGTTATAGCTTCTGCAGCTGTCAAGTGACATCAAACAAAGCGTACAAAGGACAACAAGATAGTTTTCTCTAAGCAATTGAAGTCTTTGATAAACTGGAAGAAATTAAGCGAGGATTTGAATAGGTAGGCTGCTTCTGTTGGTACGAAGTAAATTTGAGACTTAAATAAATAAATAAATAATTCAAACAATGTAATATATAGTTGATTGCATCGTGTATGTCGCATGCATTTTGATTTTATTTTATAAAATCATTCTAATGCTATATCAATATATATTAAAAAAAAACACCAGGTTCAACCCGAAACCCTGAATACAGGTCTGACTCGGGCTAACCCGGTCAGAGTACACCTGGGTTCTCAAGCCGGAACTCGGATGAACAGTCATAAACATAATATAGCCTTGTTTACTAATGAATGTTTTAAAAAGAATTTAATAAAGTCTTGTTGATTATTTATGAATAAAATATGAGTTTGATGGGTAAATAGTGACTCTCAAATTTTAGAAATTCGTTTAGAGTTACTGTAACTCAAAATTTAAGCTAAAGGTTTTTAGCTGGTCCAATGCAAGTCAATTATAAAAAACTTAGTATAACATCCCCTTTCCTAGGGTTAGGAATGTCACGTACATACGTTACTAAAGCCAGGTAAGAGACTTGCATAATTTAAAAAAAAACATTGTTCATTCCAGAAGAAAACTTAAGTTAAACCATTTTCCTAAACATAGTCATATCCAAAGAAAACTTAAGTTAAACCATTTTTCAAAACATAGTCATATCCAAATTTCCAAACCAACTAAATTAAAAGAAATCATAAATATAGTCTAAGGTTCATTAATTCGCTTCTTCTAAACTTGGCTCATCTACTCGTAGTCCTCATTCTCCTCACCTGGTGGTAAAAATGAGATAAAATTAAAATGAGTCAAAAACTCAATAAGAACTCACCACACGTAAACATAATAATTGAAAGGCTTAAATAAAATTTTCATACTGAATAAAATTCTTGTCATATCATATTGAATAAATATACATGTCATATCATGCTAATGCTCATGCTCATGCTATGCATGATTGTCTTAATTTATCTGAATTAACTAACTAATCTGACTGGTCCACATACTTAACCATGTATACAAGGTTGTGCACCGGCCCCACATCTCGCTACAGCAAGGAGAGCTGCTGAATAGTATTCTGACATACTATGATGGACCACACTTGAGTCTGTGGCTTGCACATCCACCCTGAATACTGAACTGAAAGGTCATCTGATTAACTAATCTAATATGATCTTATCTTAAACTTCAAATTAAGATAACTTACGTATCTTATATAATGTGATATGCATGGCATTCATACTAATATAAATAATTAAAAAATATTGAACATGAACATGAACATGATTCAGAAAATTAACATGATAATATGCTATGATGATTGATATGCTTACATAGATCATAACATGCTTGATGCATAAAAAGAACGGCTATCAAAGAATTAGTTTTAATAGTAATAGTCTAACTATATGCTAATCCTAATTTGTGATCAAATTACTTGCCTCTTAGCGTTGCTTCTACACCCTCAATTTGTAGTTCGTTACCTATACGAAGAACTAGTTGTCACTAATTTTCTAGAAAAACATGGCATCACATTCCACTAAATTAACCACATTCTAGGGAAATCAATTTAAAATATTTGATTATGTACACTAATATCATATAATTATTTAAACATTAATATCATATTTAATCTTCCAATTATACTTAGTAGCATAATTTAAAACTTACTACAAATTTCTTAGACAAGTCATAGAAAATTCACTTAATTACATAAGTTTAATTGCATTCAAAATGATTAAGAAATAAAATCTGAATCCTCATGAAATACTACTGTAACCTGGTTTATACTATATGACATAATTTAACTCCTACATATTTTCTAAAAATAAGATAAGATTTTTGGGAAAGTTCTTTAAAATAATATTTTTGGGCTGACTTAAATAGATTACCCAACTTAAAAATAGTTTTATGTTTTAACAACTAAATCAGCCCAACATCAGAGTGCAGCCTATAAAAACTAATTAACTTAAGGATAAAATTATCATAAAGGTAGAGCCCACATAATAACACAACTCAAGTCCATTTCATAAAAACTTTACGTGAACTTAAAAATATGTGTTTAAAACTTTAAGGGCTGAATTGGAATTGCACCTAATTAAGGCTTCTAGAGACTTTCTACGAAAGGTTAACGAATTGTCTTAAGGGCAATTATAAGAAAAACATGCATGGGCTTTTTGTTTTTATCAAGTTGAAAGGCAAATAAAGTCTGACGCACGATGTACAAAAGAATAAAGTTAAGAAACAACACTTTAATGGAGAAGAATATGTCGTGCGACAGTGAGAAAATCCAACTCACCATAAGAGGAAATTGATGCGATAGATCCAGTGAAGATCAACGACGGTGTAGCTGAAAGTGGGCTCTGATTATAGTGGAGTCTAGAAAGAGAAAAGGACTTAGTCTCGGTAATGCTCACCGAGAATCAAAAGAACAGAGAGAGAGAGATAGGGCAAGTCAATGAGGCTTACCGCTAGAGGTAAAAGACGCCGAGCACGGACAGATCTAGTGGCCGGATGGACTATAATGACAATGGATGAGATCAAGAGAAATTTTGCTTAATGCAAAAGATGGAAACATAGAATAAAGGAGGTAGGGTATTTGTTGCATTGCTGAAATTACGGAGAATATGGAATATAAATTGAAGAAGTCAGTTCTTACTATGTAATGTCTGAAAGTTAAAGAGATCGTCAATGAATATTTGAAATGACAACAATGACTGAAAAATCTAAGGATTTTAATAAATTTTCAATTAAAATTATAAATAATAATAGTACTAATAATATGAAAAATAAAAATTATTTAAAATCATTTATTTAAAATCGTGGCCATTAAAAATCTCCCTCCCTAAAAGAAATCTTGTCCTCGAGATAGAATGTACCTTATTCAAAATAAGTAGTGATATTTTTCCTTCATGTCGTTCTCATGTTTCCATGTGGCTTCTATCTTCGTATGGTGACTCCAGAATACAAAATCCAGTGACTGATGAAAAAATCCTGCATCTTGACCTCTTGGTGCCCTAGGAAACCCTGATACAAAATCTATCCCTATCTCATCCCATGTCCAAACTGATATAGGAAGTGGCTGAAGTGTACTTAAGGGCCTTTGATATTCTGCCTTAACTTGTTGACACGTCAAACATTGTGTTACATAATTTATCATTTCTCATTTAATACATTCCACCAAAAGTGTTATTTCAAATCTCAATACATCTTAGTACTACTTGAGTGAATCGTGTACAGTGAACGATGGGTGATGACTTGCATAATTTCATATATTTTTTTCACTACTTAACTTTAAATTTTAGTCTGATTTTATTTATTTTTGTTGATTTTAGATTTCAATGTCATCATTTAAATTTTATTTCAAATTTTAAGAAATTGAAGATCCTAAATTTAGAAGCCTATCATTTAAGGATTCTCTCATTTAAATAAACATGTTTTTTTAATATAGTGGCTTCTAAAATCGAAGAGGCGTGGATAAAGATGCATGTATGCGGGACGCAAGGTGGGGCACTTCAAGTCTTCGGTTTGACATGGCGTGAGATAGCTGGGCTCTTGAATGAAAAGGGACTGGACTCTTTCAATTTGACTTGGTCTTCACGGTTTTAGCACGAACGAAGCTTTTGATTTTCAAACCGATTTTAGGCATGCGGGATGCAAGGCAGAACAAAGCACGGCAGCTATGAAGCACGGATGAGAAAAAAGTTTGAATTTCAAAGTTGAGGATGCGAGCTACGTACTGGGTGAAAAGAAAAGAAAAGAAAAAAACAGAGAACAGAAGAAAAAAAAAAGAAAAGAAGAGGAAGCGTACGAGGAAAAGAGAAGGGCGCTGCAACTACCAGGATGGCACTGCGGACTGCGTGAGCATCTTTACAATATTTATTTATTTCTATTCTTCTCATAAAAATTATGGTGAATTTATTTATGTTGAATTTAATTTTTAGCATGAACTAAACTTTCTTTATTCTAGGAAAATGATATAATCTAGTTCTGAACTATGTTTGTTTTTCTATGCTAATTTGAAATAATTCTCTTCTATATTTGTCTGATTTATTCTAAACTTATTACTTCTAATTAACTGGTCATTAATTAGATGATTTTGATCTTGTGATTTGCTGTTGAAAGAGGGAATTATAGGATAGAAGTTGGATGTTACAAACGCGAATGATTGAACGAGTAACTGGTGGATCAATAGGAAAAGAAGCAGGATCAACCCGACGTGCTCTACCTATTGTGGATAATTTATGATAAAAGATGTGGGCTGTTTAGTGAGGATCCCACCTCTGCAAACAAATTGCTTGAATATTTTCTAGATACCTCCATTCATAGCATCCTTCCAAACTTATAACCATGGGTTTACAAGGAAAGTATTACTAGGAAAGTATTCTGAAATACATGGAAATAAAGCAAAAATCAAACATAATTGTAGCTAATTGATTTATTCCCAACAAGGCAAGTCAGCCCTTGCAAACATTTATTTAAAGCAGTAAAATAGTTGCCAAAGTTACGTAACATTCCACCCCTCTTCAAAACTTTCCTTGTCCTCAAGGAAAAATTGCAGAAATTGAACTTTGATCACCCGTAGTCTACTTCTTCTTCTTTGTCCTTCATTACTTCTTCTTTAGAAAAAATTCATTCGAATAAAAATAATTTTTTGCAATGATGGCCGGGCACAAAGTTCTCGTCGCAATTAAAACAGAGTCCCTTTCTCCTCCTTTCTTGTAACTCGCCGGGACTAAGGCGCCGAATGGGTGATGCTTTTGTTCTTGATAAACTTGCCGAAGACAACGGGGGTTCCTTTGGTTCCATGGACTCAAATTGTTTGGCCTTTACTATCAATGGTTTCTTAGCATGTCTTGCTTCAAATAATCGGGCAAGGCCAATGGTGTCCGTGATGGAAGTTGGTCGAGCAGCCTGTACATCAGTTCGCACCGGTTCTTTGAGTCTACTCATGAAACACCCCAGTTGATGAGTTGGGGCTAACTCTCCAACACGGCTCAGTAATTGCTCAAATTGCAGTTGGTACTCTCGAACCATTCCAATTTGCTGCAGCTTGCTCAACGAACCAAAATGATCTCGAACATTGTTGGTCCATACCGAATACGAAGTCCTCTTTTTAGCGCCTCCCAGGATGTGATTTCTTCAGTATCTTTAAATAATTGGTACCACATCTGCACCTCCCCCTCCAAGTAATAAGCAGCTAACGGTAATTTTTCAATCTCCTCCGTTTGTTGGTAGTCAAAAAACTGCTCCACCTGGTAGATCCAACTTGTCAGATCGTCCATGCTATTATATCTTGGAAAGTCCAACTTGGCGAGTTTGGGAACTGCAAAGTTGTTTCCACCACCATAGTTCCTTCCATTTCTATTCCTTGACCTCGATCCTTCTCCATCACCCGAATTCTTGTTGGCCAAAGAATCCACTTTCGCACTTGTCTCCTCAAATTTTTTCATTAAGCGTTTCATAAGGCTCCCAAAATTAGCCATTTGTTGTTCCAAACGCTCAATTTGAGAGTCTGCCATGACCTGCTCTGATGCCAAAATGTTACGAACGCGAGTGATTGAATGAGTAACTGGTGGATCAATAGGAAAAGACGTTGGATCAATCCGGCGTGCTCTACCTATTGTGGATAATTTATGATAAAAGACGTGGGTTGTTTAGTGAGGATCCCACCTCTGCAAACAAATTGCTTGAATATTTTCTAGATACCTCCATTCATAGCATCCTTCCAAACTTATAACCATGGGTTTACAAGGAAAGTATTACTAGGAAAGTATTCTGACATACATGGAAATTAAGCAAAAATCAAACATAATTGTAGCTAATTGATTTATTCCCAACAAGGCAAGTCAGCCCTTGCAAACATTTATTCAAAGCAGTAAAATAGTTGCTAAAGTTACGTAACATTGGATATTTCAGCATAGGTAAATATAGAGATTAAAGACTTACATGAACTTATGTAGTATTAAAATCATTGTTCTTATTGCTTTCTTGCTTTATTAATTTGCATATTCTTGTATAAAATGATGAATAAGAATATTACCAATTGATTGTCGAAAGAGAATTTTGGATGAATTGGAGATTTGCTAACAAACAGAGAGAATTAAATTCAATTAGTTAGATAAGTAAAGCATAGTGAAGGATTAGGTGAAATCGATTTTTTAGAAGTTTTCTTTCTCATTAATTTTATCTTCAAAAAATCGCTTTATTTTCTTTTGAGTATTTTCTTTGAACTGATTTTATTTTAAGTTGCAATTACAAAAATTTTAGTGACTTTTCTAAATAAAATTGAGATTAGTATGATTTCGGTATTTGTCAAAGTGAGATACCAATCCCTGGGGATGACACTCTTCTTATCACTTTACTATAAAACTATGATACTGTGCACTTGCAATTTTGCACCGATCAATGGACTTCTCTCAAAATCAAATCCTTAATCTCTCTATCATTAGGTACATATAATCTTCCTCTAAACCTCAAGGTGCCTTCATTTGATACTGAATAGTCAGGTCTCTTGCCTTCTGATACCTCCACATTTAATTTCATTAATTCTGTATCACCAACTTAAGCGACCTTAATCTGATTAATTAATGTTGAACCTATGGTCAAACTACTTAATATAGCTTGGGTATTCCTGATCATCTCAATACCTGCTCGCTCCATATCCAACAATATGTGCTATCGGGATGTATACATCATAGCCAATGTACCAGAAGGCGATTTCTGACTCAGCGCATCTGCTACAACATTTGCCTTACCCGGATGGTAATTAATATTGCAATCATAGTTCTTCAAGAGTTCCAACTATCTGCTTTGTCTCATATTCAACTCTTTTTTGTGTGAAGAAATATTTCAGGCTTTTATGATCAGTATAAATCTCACACTTTTCACCATAAAGATGATGTCTCCATATCTTCAAGATAAAAACCACTGCTGCAAGTTCCAAATCATGGGTCGAGTAACTCTGCTCATAATTTTTCAGTTGTCGGAAGGCATATGCAATAACTTTCTTGTGTTGCATTAAAACACAACCCAATCCCTTAAGTGAAGCGTCACTACATATGAAAATCCTTCATCTCCCGAGGGAACTGTAAGTGCTGGTGGAGTCACTAGTCTTTTCTTCAATTCTTGAAAGCTCTTCTCACACTCATCTGTCCATAAAAACTTCTCTTTCTTCCTTGTCAACTTTATCATTGGTGCTGCAATACTTGAAAACCTTTCTACAAATCTTTTGTAGTAACCGGCAAGACCTAAGAAACTTCGTACCTCATTAACCTAGGCTTAGCCCATTTCACCACTACTTCAATCTTTGCTGGATCCACTGAAATTCCTTTTCTTGACACCACATGTCCTAGGAATGTGATCTCTCGTAACCAAAATTCACACTTTTTGAACTTCGCATATAATTTCTTTTCTCTCAATACAGTAAGGGCCATCCTCAAGTGGTCCTCGTGATCTTTATGACTCCAAGAGTAAATAAAGATATCATCAATAAAAACAAATACAAACTATTCCAAATAGTCTTTAAACTTGTAGTTTTTTTATATCTCTACCATATTTGGTTTTTGTGTAAATCAATCAATATCAATTAGTATCTTTAATTCATTGTATTTATATTATTTCTCTAATCTTATTCTCATATAAATAGGAAAATATGTTATGTATATAAACACTTCATGATATCAAAGATGTAGCTCTTAAAGATCTATCTCGTTCTTTCTCTCTCCATCTCCCTTATCTTTTCTATATTTTATTTTATTTTTATTTTCTACATGGTATCAGAGCCCTTGGCTAACCCAGGCTTGATTCTATGGACCACCCCCCATTCTTTTCAAGGTGTTCTTCTCGACTACATGTTCACTACAGTGTTTCCTTATTGTCGTTGGCATTTTGGTGTCTAAGTTTTTTCGGCATCCCTTTTCCAACAAACTTGTTGTCAATCGATGATTTCCAAACACTCATCTTTATTTTTTCTAAAATCAAATTTTAGAATTAAGTTCAGATGTTACAGATCATCCGATCTGTGAGAGGCTGATCTCATACGCTATTACATCCATGCACCTGGAGTATCATGATTAGCTGTTAGCCTTCTTTTTTAATTGGGTTTTGGCCTTCTAATTTTGGTCCTTGACCATGGCCACATAAAGCCCGTTGCTGGCCACAACTCCATATTTGATAGTTCAATTGTCATGTCCCCAACACCATTTTTATCATCTCATCGAAGATCAATCAATGGATATGGAGACTACACTCAAATTCCAAATTCAAGATTTCAAAGTTTTTCATCCTGAGTTTGAGAGGGATGTTAGAATATTATTATAGAATATTACTATACTTAATATATTCTTAATACTCTAGTATGTGTGGTAATATGACTTATTCTCTACAATATTTGATTTATTTTCTAAATTAATCAATATCAATTAGTATCATTGATTGATTATACTTCTTTTATTTCTCTAGTCCCATTCTCATATAAATAGGGATATATGTTATGTATTCAGACACTTCATTATAGCATAAGATGTAGCCTTTAAAGGTATCTCTCATTCCCTCTCTCTCCATCTCCCTTCTACTTTCTATATATATATATTTTTCTAAATAGTATCAGAGCCCTTGGCTAACACGAGGCTTGATTCTATGGACCACCCCATTCTTTCCAACGTGTTCTTCTAGACTACACGTTTCTTATAGTGTTTTCTTTATTGTCGTTGGCATTTTGGTGCCTGAGTATTTTTCTGACTTTTTTTCCAACAAGCTTGTTGTCAGATGGTGATTTCCATCCATTCATCGCCACTTGTTCTAAAATCAAATTTCATAATTAAGTTCACATGGTACAGATCATCTGATCTGTGAGAGCCCAATCTCATACACCGCCACATCATCCACCATGAGTATCATTATTAGCTGTGAGTCTTTTTATTCTTTAATTGAGTTTTGACCTTCTAATTTTGATGCTTGACCATGGCCACATACAGTCCATTGTTGGCCACAACTCTCTAATTGATACTTCAGTCGTCATGTCCCAACACCATTTTCATCATCTTATCGGCGATCAGTCAATGGATATAAATACTAAACTCAAATTCAAAACTCAAGATTTCAAATTCTTCATCCTGAGTTTGAGGGGGATGTTAGAATATTATTATAGAATATTATCATACTTAATTCATTCATAATATTCTAGCGTGTATAGTAATAAGACTTATTTTCTACCATATTTGGTTTATTGTGCAAATCAATCAATATTAATTAGTATCATTGATTCTATTTCTATTATTTCTCTACTTTCATTCCCCTATAAATAGGAATATTTGTTATGTATTCAGACACGTCATTATAGCAAAGATGTAGCCCTTAAAGGTCTCTCTCATTCTCTCCCTCCATCTCCCTTCTATTTTCTATATTTTATTTATTTTCATTTTCTACATGGTATCAGAGCCCTTGGCTAACACCAGACTCGATTCTATGGACCACCACTTCTTTCCAACGTGCTCTTCTTGACTATACATTCACTAAAGTGTTTTCCTTATTGTCGTCAACATTTTGGTGTTAGTGTATTTTTTTGGAGTTCTTTTTCCAGCAAACTTGTCGTCGGTCGGTGATTTCCAACCATTCATCGCTACTTGTTCTAAAATCAAATTTTAGAATTAAGTTTGCATGGTACAGATCATCCGATCTGTGAGAGCCCGATCTCATATGTTGTCACATCGATGCACTTGGAGTATTGTTATTAGTTGTGAATCTTCTTCTTATTTAATTGAGTTTTGGCGATCTAATTTTGGTCCTTGACCATGGCCACATACAACCTTTTTTTTGCCACAGTTCTAGATTTGATACTTCAATTGCCATGCCCCCAACACCATTTTAATCATCTCATCAGCGATCAATCAATATATACGAAGACTAAACTCAAATTCTAAACTCAAGGTTTCAAAATTCTTCATCCTAAGTTTGAGGGAGATGCTAGAATATTATTATATAATATTGAGCTCTTTGTCTATTGGGAGGAATTTGTACCCGGGAGGTTTGGAAAAAAATTCTTGTTCCTTAATCTTGCTATTGCTATTGAAATTGTTTGACTCATCATCGAGATCAGCAGGAAACCCTTGATCATGAGCAGCTCCAATATTATTCGTTGTGATCAATGAACTGTCATTGCTCTCTGGTGTATTACAGTCAAGGGCTATTTGGGGTTGCTCTCTAAAGTTATTGGTGAATGATTGGGTAGTAATAATAGCCATGAGAATCGGTTTACGTTCCTTGCCATTCTCAACCTCCATAGCACGACTCTTCTCTGAAAAACCAGTAATTTCAGCAGACGTCAAATAACTTGAAATTTGTATGACTTTCTCTCTCTATAAATAAATGTATTTTTAATATAGTGGTGCCATCGCCAGTCAACTTCTATTGATTTTTTTGAGTCTTGGACTGTTCCAATAGTGTAATTTTTCTTTTTAAATATTTTTTAAATCCATTTAAACATTTTATCCTTGTTTTACCTTTTTTTTTTATACTTCCGAGATTTATCTTGCTTTTTTTTCCCAATTGAATCAATATTTAAGTCGAGAGTAATATTAAATATAGTTAAAATTTAATTTTTTTTTATTTAAGTCTCATATTTATTCATTTTTTTTAAAGATTGCACAACACTTCATGACTGTAAATATTATTTTTCTTAAGTTAATATAGTTGTGAATAGTATTACATGTACGTACAATTTTACGCATAATATTATACACATTGAGTTCCATCCCTAATTTTTGCTCTTTTTTATTAATTTTGAATTTCAAGTTTTAAAATCTTCACCATTTCATCATGTCAATAACTGTCACATTAGCAGTGCGTAAAATTATAAGTACTATAGATCATTGCATTTTCAAACCAACAATATATATATCTTCCTGTTTTTCGAAGAAGGCTCCGTATGCTTTATGAACTTTTTCTTTACGTTTATTGTCGCATGTTAACTCATAATCCATGTTTTGTCCAAGCAAGAAATGCTGCATAATTATAAGATATCTAATAAATAATTTTTGGTAATATACAAATTATATATAGCCATCAAGGACGAAACAGCGGATTATAAAGCTCCTTTTTATTGAATTTGCTCAAGCTAGTTTGTTGTTTTATGAATCATATATACGGGAGATTAGAATTAATTAGTGTGTGACTTAATATTAGCCTTTTACAGTTACATGCCTAGCTTACAAATTAATGGATTGAATCCTAATTTGTTCTACGTACATATACTGTATAATTAATAATTTTTTATATTCTAAGTAATTCTTATAAACTTCAAAATAGTTTAATTAATTCATTTCTTAACATACAAATTATATAAATATTATATAAATGAAACAAGCTTGCAATTACGAGCTGCTATGATCAAAAAATAAATATGGGGAACTTAAAGTGTACATGTAATATATATGTATGTGTGTGTGTAAAATTTCTCTAGTAAATATAGGGAAAGAACGAGGCAGATCATGAAATTAGATATATAAAGAAAAACTCTATATATTTTAGCAAGATTTAATTTTCAGTTGAAATTTTAAAAATCTAAATCTGATAAATGATCAAGTCCAAAGATTGTAGATTTTATTTAAATGGTAAAATTTGATTTATAAGATTCAAATTTTAAATACAAATCAAATTTTACCATTTATTTCATAAATTAAATTATATCATATAGATACTAATTTACTAGGTGTGCAAACCTACACATGCCGGTTTTAGAATAGAAATTGTCAAAGCATACATATGATAATTAATGAAACATGAAGATAACAAAATCACTTAAAATTAACATATCAATTATTGACAATATCGATCGAAGTTTTATTAGGAATTAATAAAAACCATCTACATGAATCCGGTAGAAAATGTCAAACAAATACATAAATTAAGCTGCCAAAACTAGCTAGATCGTCATCCTCTATATATTAATGTCAAGTCCAGTAATAATACTTACTTAAGTTCCCTCAACAAATTAAAGATTAGTCGTCAGACTCTTCACTGCCATCACTATCATCAGGATTATTATTTGGGACACTATTAGGATTATTATTTGGGACGCTACTGGGAAGATGCACATACGACTCTTGGTAAAAGCTATAACTGCTAGGATCCAATTGAGATGGCAAACTCATCCACAGATCCTCTTGGAATTCCCTTGGTTCATTTAGATAGTTAGACCCAAAGACTGTCGGATCTGTGGAATTATACACCCAGTTGGACCACCCAATTGGTGGAACCATCGTGGCAGGAAGATCAGGAAGACTTGCATAATTGAAGTAGCCCCAGTATTCAGAGCATAAGCATTACTGCATTGAGCAGTAGATTCTGGCTGCTGGAACCTATTTTGGAAGGTACTGGCTGCTGTGGTGATCGGCATATTATCCTAGGCACCTATTATTGGTACTTTAACATCAGCAATGGTGGCAGCTTCGAGATTTCCACAATTCATCTTATCTATATGCTCATCTCCCCCCCCCCCCCCAATCATAATCATCTTCCATAGAAGTTGAACCAACCATCGCAGGAACGTTATCTTCAATTTGAATTTTAGTTGATTTAACAGGTTTTTTTATAAATCTTGCATAAGACCCAGTCATCCAACTGCATAGTACAAGATTTAGTGTTGATCATGGTCAGTTTTTGAGAATAGAATTAAGAGTCTTAAAATGAACATATATATTAATTAGTGAAAGGATGAAAAACAACATACCCTCATGCCATTTGAGCCTCTTTCGGTACAGGGTGAATCCTCGACTCTAAATTCGTGCATAATCCAGTCGGTCTTGTTACCCTTCGGAGCCTTTCCTATACCCAACTACAGTTCCATTGGATTTGATTTTCCTGTCAGCTCCGGTGGCTTTCTAATATCCATCACCAGCAGCTCGATTTGGCCATCTTCCATTTCGATACTTTTGATCTCTTGGGGTGAAAATGTATAATTGATCTTCTTGATAATCCTTGTATTTTTCTTTTAATGGAAGAAATTCAAGTGTTACTTTCGTAGTTCAACTTCTGATCTTTAATATGAAATAGTCTTAATTTAAGCTCAAAGTATCGAATGTGATCATACCTGTATGCACCACATGCAATATGCACTCACAAGCAAGATAATTAGTTCTACTTGATTAATTGCACATGATTCAGTCAAACGAAATTAAGCACTATCCAACGCGATGAATTAATTCATATATTTATTCCCTTCTAGTTTTGCTAAGTGCATTCGACATGGAAAGAAGAAGAAGGTTGACATCATGAGGAATATTAGTTCCAAGAAAGAAACTTTATTTGCATAATATCTACCATGATTCTCACATTCAGATTATAAATAATTTGCAAAAAAGAATCTTTATATCATGCAAAGTTATGTTCAAACCAATTTCATTGGAAAAGATCAAGTTCCAAATAGCTCAAATCATGAAAGAATACCAAGAAAGAAACAGGATGTTTCAACAAGATCAATACTACCTACCTGCAAGAAAATCTGGGTTATATGCATATAGGTTAACCTCCACGATTTTGTTAATTGGCAGGGGCTGGTTCCATACTTTCTTATTCAAGTAAAAGATGATGAGCTCTTCGTCTGTTGGGAGGAATCTGTACTCGGGAGGTTTCGAAAAAAATTCTTGTTCCTTAATCTTGTTGCTGTTGAAATTGTTTGACTCATCATCGAGATCTACAGGAAACCCTTGATCATGAGCAGCTCCAATTTTATTCTTTGTGATCAATGAACTGTCATTGCTCTCTGGTGTATTACAGTCGAGGGCTAATTGGGATTGCTCTCTAGAGTTATTGGTGAATGATTGGGTAGTAACAGAAGCCATGAGAATCGGTTTACGTTCCTTGCTATTCTCAACCTCCAAAGCACAACTCTTGAAACTCATAGTACGTTATCTCTGAATAAATAAATGTATTTTTAACATGTCCAGCGCTAGTCAACTTCTACCGATTTTGCCAGTCAACTTCTATCGATTTTTTAGAGTTTGGACTGATCCAATAGTTTTTAAATATTTTTTAAGATCTATTTAAACATTTTATCCTTTTATTCGGATTGATTCTCTAACGACAGAAATATTCGCATGGTTCCCAACTTCTTTGACATTTTCCTTTCAACGTCTGCATCACTGCATTTTCGTCTAAATAACTTATGGTCGGTCGGTTTGTTATCCTCCAAATAACAGCCCTCCAACGAGTGAGTGCCAAGCCTGCCTTCCATATCAGCTCTCATGTGTCCGCACAACAGAGGATAAAGAAACAAAAAGCCTTCTCCATCTCTAGTGACCCTTCCCCTCTCCTCCGTCTCTAGAAATCTCGAGAGCCCCCCTCCCCCTTACACGGAAACAAAAACCCCCATTTCCAGGACGAGAACCTTGAAGCCCCCCCCTCACTCTCTCCTAGGACCATTTGAGACAGGTTCTTTCTCTTTCCTAGTCCACAACCACCATGAAAACTAGGTGAAAGAGACCGTCATAGTTTGAGTCCAACAATCGTTAGAAAGTATTTTTCTTTTATAAATTAACGACAATTGGGAATAATTAGAAGTGGTGCCTGCATGTTACAATAACCACTCCGTTAGGCAAAGATGAAATTCCTCAGTAGAGAGATAAAACCCATCAATCTCTATTGTCAATTTCAGAAAGGCCAAAACTTCACAAAATCAAAAGCATGATTAAATGGATGCAAAAGTTTCCATCGTTTTGGGCGAGAATACCAACAGGAATGGCAGACTTTGCATTAGGCTGAATATTTCCAAGGTTGAGTTGGACCCAGTTGTTTGATTATGAACATGAACACAAACACCCTTTTTGCAGCTGCAAAATGTTTCCCTCGCATAAAGGCTGACCCTTTTGATCATGAACGAGTAGAAGAACAAGCTTTTGCACTTGCAAAAGAATCCCCTCGTGTCTGCAACATTTGCAATAAGGTCTTTGGTTCTGGTAAGGCCATCGATGGTCAAATAGCAGAGAGAGAGAGAGAGAGAGAGAAAGAGAGAGAGGGGGGGAGAAAGAGAGAGTGCAGGGATTATATGGGATTAGCTGAGGCCGGTTGTATTTTAAGATCTGGCGTGGCGGGTTTTTATTGCAGACTGTTAAAGCCTTAGTAATGGACGGACCGTTCCAAATCGTTTCTCTTTTCTCTTTTCCCCAAAATATCATTTCACTTTACTTAACAGCACCCAGACAGTTGGGTTCCGTCATTTATTGCTCGTCGCTACATGCGTAGTGGTTTTTACGAGCACGCACTTTCCAGTTCTACTGCTACTCCCACCAATTCTCTGTCCCTTTTCAGACGCATGCGCGCGCGCACATATTACTCAATTACCCCTGCACACGCTTCAAATCCGATCATTTTAACGATGCTCTTTCATCACGGAATTGACATCACACTAATATCTACCCCTTTTTCTCTCTCTCGGGGAAGAACATAGTCCTCCCTATACAAAGATAAGAGAAATTCAATGAGAAACCTTTCATGGTGTCTTTGCTAACACCACTCAACCAGTCCATCTCAACTCTCCGACCTCGTTCTCCAGGGATCCTGCCAAGACACAACCTCATAAAAACCCTAAGGCGGAGTTTGGATAGCGAAAAGTGTTGAGAAGTGTTGTGAGTAGAGATTGAAGTGAGTTTGTGGGTCCCATTGAAAGTGTTTTGAGTTGTTTGGATGTATGAAGTATGTTGAGTTGTTGACTTTTGGATAGGTAGTTGAAAAAGGTGTGGGTCCTATAAATATTATAGTAATTTTATAATAGTGATAAATATTATAGTGATTTTATTATAGTGATTTTATAATATTGATAAAGATTATAGTGATTTTATTTAATTTTTATATATAATAGTGATAAAAATTATAGTGATTTTATTTTATTTTTATATTATAATAGTGATAAATATTATAGTATTTATTTATTTTTTCCTCACTCACTCACTCTCACTCTCTCTCTCTCTCTCCTCTGCCCGATCCTTTCCAAACGCCCGAAATTGGTTTCAGCCCAGCCCGGGCGTCGCCCAACCTCACCGCCACCACCAGCGACTCCCTCTCACGTCGGCAACTGCCCCAGCCACCATCGATGCCCCCCACGCGCGGCTCCCTCTCTCCCTTGCGGTAACCCAACCGAAATGGGTTTTGGTGGAAGTTTCTCTATTTGCGCCGCCGTACGTGGCCACCCAGCCTCACCTCCACCACCAGCAACTCCCCCTCAAGCCGGCGACCAAGTCAGCCACCACCGATCTCCCCCACGCGCAACTCTCTCTCTCTAAACAACCGAAACCCAACTGAAATGGGTTTCGATCGTTTCTCTTCATTTGTGCCGCCGTAAACGGCCACCCAGGTCACCGTACCTCCACCACCTCACACCGGCGACCACCTCTAGCAGACCTAGCCACTACGAACCTCCATCTTCCTCTCTGTCGCACACTAGCATTCACACTAAACCCTCGGCTCGAAACACAGTAGTGAGATAACTTGGAAAGTGTTGAGACTGTTTAACAATTGTGTTTGGCATGTAGAGTATTCTCATCCGTATGAAAATACTTGGAAAGTGCTGAGGAGACTTGGTTACCCAAACATAGCCTAAATCTAGGCCTACTGGAGAAACCCTTTTCACCAAATTATAAGCCAACCATAGGCACAAAATGCTCGACAGTCTCGAGTTTAATCCCAGAGTTGGATGAACCTTCGAGCCTAGTTTTCGAGGAACAGGACCGACCCTTTGTGAAATTTGGAAGGAAATTCAGGGCAGCAATGACTGGGAAGGCCTTCTGGACCCCATGAATTCCCACCTTCGACAAGAAATCATTCGGAATGGAGAATTCGCACAACCTTGCTACGATTCCTTCGACTTCAATCCTCACTCCAAGTACTGTGGCACATGCAAATACCGATGAGCCAATTTCTTTGAAAAGCTCGACATGGCAGACAAAGGCTACAAAATCAGCCGGTATTTATACGCAATTTCAAATATCAACCTCCCCAATTTCTTCCAAAAATCCAAGATGAGCAGCGTTTGGAGCACTCATGCAAACTAGATGGGCTACGTGGCGGTTACCACCAACGAGGAAGAGATCAAATGGTTGGGGCGGCGCGAAATTGTCACTGCATGGAGAGGCACGGTGACGTTCCTCGAATGGGTATGTGATCTCAAAGATATTCTCCACCCGGCGAACTTTCGTCAAGACCCATCGATCAAGATAGAGTCAGGCTTCTACGACTTGTACACCAAGAAAGAGGAGAACTGCAAGTATTGCTCAATCTCAGCTCGTGAACAAGTACTAGCCGAAATCAAGCAGCTTCTGGACTACCACAGAGGAGAAGAAATAAGCATTACAGTGACGAGGCATAGTCTTGGAGCTGCTTTGGCTATCTTAAGTGCTTATGACATAGCCGAGATGAAGCTAAACATTGTACGTGATGGTGCTGGTTTTGCGACCAAGATTCCCATCACAGTTTACTCCTTTTCGGGTCCTCGAGTGGGCAACCTCAAGTTCAAGGAAAGATACGATGAGCTCGGAGTTGGTCAAGATTAGGAAAAATATAAATTGATAAAATAAAATAAAAACCATGCATTTTAATTTTGAAAATTGGAAGGCCCCTATTAATTCAAACAAGATATAATTAATTCAGTTAACTATATTAATTTCATAACGTGTTTTTTATTCAATAATTGTCTTAATGAAATCTATATTTTATTTTTATTTGATAATAATATAATGAGATGGCCAACCCGTGGATGATGTGACTTGATGTTAAGAATATAACTCTATACTTAAAAAATTAAATAACGATCAGTGACCTTGAGTATGTGCCCATGTAGTAGTGTTGTATTAAAATTTTCAAGTTTTAATCTTTTTATGTATGATTAATTTTTTGAATCGTGCCTTATTCAATTATTAATTAACTATGATAAAATTAGATATAGAGAAAAGAAGATCAAATAGTGAAGAGGGAACAATATACACAAATTAGTTTTGGCTTTTTATTTAACTTAATCATTATCTCTTTATTTTTAAATATATATTACATGATTTCTATCTACATACGTAGGGGTGTAAACGGGCCGGTCCGGTCCGGCCATGGACCGAATTTTTTCGGTCCATGGTTTGACCGGACCGGACCGGACCGAACTCCTATCGGGACCGGACCGGACCGGTAGTCATCGGTCCGGTCCGGTCCATTCGGTTCGGCCCCTTTTTTCTTTTTTTTTTCTTTTTTCACATCAATTAATAAAAAAATTTATTTACAATACTAAATTAATTTATACTATAACTCTTAATACTTAATAGTATTAATAATACATTAAAGAATATATTAATATATTGATACTAAATATATATAGTTATAGACTTATAGTGATTAGTTATTATGAATCATGATTAGTATAACTATATAATAGAATTAGTATAAAGTATTAGACTATTAGTAATATAGTATAGCTATATATTAGTAATATTAGTATAAGTATAAATATATAACTATAGTCTATACTTAATTATAATATGGTATAATTATATATTAGTTAGTGATAAGATTATGTTAGATGAAAATTATATAATTAATTATATATATAATTTTTTTTTTTTTTTAGGTTCGGTCCGGTCCGGTCCGAAAAATACATGGACCGTGGATCGGACCGAATTAATTCGGTCCTATTAAATTCAGACCGTGGACCGGACCGAATGAACTCGGTCCGGTCCGGTCTCGGTCCAGTCCGATTAGTCCGTTCAGTCCGGTCGGTCCGCTTACAGCCCTATACATACGTGTATACCACGTACCTATAAAACTTTTTGGATAAGAACAAAATTATGAATTCGCTACACGTTATATGTATCAAGTTAATAATGTGTATAAGTATGATAAGAATTTATCTCTTGAATTGGCAGTACTCTTCTTTCGTAATAACAATCAATCCTTTAATTTAAGTTTTTAATAATGAAGTTAATCATGATTATGTTCATAATTCGACAAACCCAAATCAAAGGCAATCTTAGAATGTTAATCAATCTTATATGTTGATTTTCTCTATTTGTAAACAAGAAAAAAGAACTTTTAGAAAAATAAATAAATATAAACTACTAAATCAAATATTTAAAATTATAAGCATTTTAGAATTATAGTCTATATAGAGTGCATTTTTATGTCGTCATATAAACATTATAGAAAAGTTACTTTTTACGGCAGCCTAAAGTCGCCCCAACAAGCATGAAAACCGTCACTTATTCACTTTTACCGCAACAAATCGATCGCAGGGAGTCTGCCGAGAGTACAGCCTGACATATACACTTTTGGTCGCCGCTTGGGTTCTTCGCAAACAACAGAGGCCATTAACGTCGACTTCAATGCCAGTAAAACCAGACAAATTTGTCGCTGTAAATCCCATGATTCCAACTGATTTTCTCGTCGCAAGAACAGCAGTGCTACCTGCGGGATTGGTTCGTCGCACAACTGGATCTGTATTGCCGGGAATGGTAGCTGCGTTTCTTCAGATGCCGGGAAAAGCATCGTCTACTACCGTCGATTTCGACGCCGGGAAAATAAATGAAAAAACCACCGATCATTATCGTCGATTTCGTTCCGCCGAGTTCAACTTCAAATCGCTGCTGGAAATTCCACTATTCGTGGCGATTTTCTCGTCGCAAGATATTGTTTGGGTTCCTGCGGGATTGGTTCGTCGCATAGCTAGATTTAATATCAAAGGGATATTTACCTGCGATCCTTCAGATGTCAGGAAAAAATCTATTGGAGCTTTAGCTGCAAAAACCCATTTACGGTGTGGAACATTTCGCCCCCAATTACGAATTCCCAAGGTTTTTCGGCACAATAGGGGAAATCTCTTCCGGCAGATTAGACGATAGCAATACAAAATTGCCAATCATGTACAGTGCTTCCAGGCAGTAAAATTGGGGGGTTGGTGCCAAATGTTTTCCCAGTTGGGGGCGAAATGTTCTCCCAATTAGACACTCTCCAATCGACCCAAAAACTAGAAAATTTAGGCACTCTCCAAGTTGTCCCCATAAACTTTCAAGGTTTGACACTTAACAATTTATGTTGTTCCCCTTTTCTCACTTCTAGATCTCCATTGGGTTTGCACATGATAGGGTTTTCACATAATCTGTATCTTATTAATTTGGTCTATATAATTCTTGCTGGACTGCATGGTCGTTATATATATATATATATATATATATATATATATATATATATATATATATATATATCAATATATCAGCATTCTACCAATTTGCATATATCATCATTCTACCAATGATAGATAGAGCCTGATGCCATTGAAGACTTTACGTAGTACTATATATAAACTGAATGAACCATGTACATGCTATATAAACCATGGATTTGTCAAATTCATTCACGTTCATTCACTAATTTAGCACTACCACAATGCTAAATACTTTAAGTTTCAACATGCCAGCAGTACTCAAAATCCCTACACATACATACACGCACTGAGGAATCTTTAGTTTCTAGGAGTTGTTGGGGTCTTGGCTAGAGCACAACCAAATCAGCACTGCCCTTGGAAGGTGAATTGACCTGTTGCAATGGCATAAAGTTAGACCATAGCATACATTCATGCATAACCATTTTAGGAAATAAGTTCTTGAAATCATAGCAAACCCTGCACTGAATGTTCTATCCTACAGGAGAAAACCTTTAATTCTAAAAATAACTACAAAAATGCTGATTTTCTGATTCATTGCAATTTCTACTTCATATCAGTATGTTGGATGTACTTATAAAAAAAATAAAATCTGTATATTGGATGCATCTTCAAACCTCACATATGGCCTTTTTGATCTAGTAAGAGGAATGACAGATATGAACCTTCTCATTGGTTCATTTATCATCATGGGATTTATTTATGGTTAAACTTCATAGGATTTTGCAATTCATATACTGCATCCAAAACTAGCTTTTCCTAACATTCAAATTCAACTATAACATATGATGGGCCAAAAGCTTATCACACCATATCTCTAGTTTCTAGAACAATGGTCAGATGAGAAAACACTTGTTACTTCAAAGAAACGTGTAAACAGGACAAACAACCCAGTTCAGTAGGTTACTTAAGAGGTAAAAGGTAATAGTTTTGCTTTATTTTTTTGTTAGTTGTTTCAGCAACCAGCATGAGGTAATAGTTTTGATTTGAGTTTCATTTGGTAACTTGGGGTTGGTGCTTGGTTTCTACTTTGTAGGGAAGAAAGAAGATTTGTGAAGGAAAGAATGTGAGCATGGTATTGGTGGAAGAGATCCAAGAGTTGGTAGAGAAACTAGAGAAGTTGCAAAGGAGCTCAGGGGTAAAGGATTTTATAGTTAGGAACTATAGTAATTTTGATAAACAGGCGTCTCTTCTTCAGAGACGACTAGAGAGGTTCGGAGCAACATCGGATGATATATGTGTGAAGGAGATTCAGGAGATGGCGGCAGCAAGCTTGTCAATCGGAACAAGTTGTAGAGTGGAAGAGAGCTTTGTTTCAAGTGGAAAATGCAATGTAAGAATGAAGATTATTTTACGAACTTTTTTTTCAAGCACAAGACTGCTTATTCGAATATTGTTACTCTTTGACTGCCCTATAAGAACAAAAAGGAAGAAACTCATAATTTCAAATCATCATGTTTATGCTGTTATGGTTTCTGAAAGGGAAAAGTTGAGAGGAGTGGAGTTTTTTTGGTGGTCTTGAGGACTATCTATGGAGTATTTAAGGTCAATTGTAAGCAACTAAGTAAAAGCTTTTTCATTTTCAATTCACATATCCTCCTTTTGGTTGATATAATTGAAATAATACTAACCAACATCATTGACATTAATAGTTTCTTTTTATGAACTTTTATCAACATTTTCCATCCATATCAGTAAGAGGGTATTATTGATCTGAAAGACTCTGCAGGTGGACATCCTAAGAAGGAAAATGGAATCATTTTCAATGGGCATTTTGTTGGACAGAATGGAAGAGGAGTATAGATCAATGCCTTCTGCAGCTAAAAGATCAGTTGCTAGTTCTCCTCCTCTTTGAAGAGGATCGAGTTTACCCGAATAAGACCTGCTCAGGCACATCCTTCTTCTCTACAAAAGACAAAGTCCCCAGAAGACAACCTATGCTCAGGACGTTGCAAGGATATAGTGCTAAGAATTGTGGAGCAAATACGAGTTGAGACAGAGCAATGGTCCCAGATGCAGGAAATGCTGGGGCAAGTGAGGAAAGAGATGGAAGAGTTGGAGGCTTCTCGAGACTTTTGGGAAGATCGTGCTCTCAATTCTGATCATCAAATCCAATCCCTATGCTCTACTGTAAGATTTCGTACAGAAAACCATAGCCAACTGTCCTGTTTATTGTCTCAATATCTATCCTGTAGAGTTTCTTGATTTTATTGCAGCTAGATTGAGCTTTTATACAAAGACTCTTTCCAGCTAGTTTGAGGTTCAATTAATGTAGTTCTCTGGCAAACATCACTCTATGCTGTACTCTTTCACGATGTTAGAAGGCCTGAAAAGTTGCATTTTTCATGCTTTCTAAGTATCTCACCAGCGTACTCATGCTATTAAGATATCACGTTTCTTCTCAATAGGTGCAAGAATGGAGACAGAAGGCTCTATCATCTGAAAGTAAAGCAAGTGAGCTACCAGTGCAAATGTCTGAGCTTCGCCAGGAACTCGAATGGATGAAAAAGGAGCAAAACTCAGTAATTAGGGCACCCGAAATAGCCCAAAATGCACAAAATGAGACAGAGAAGCGAGTACTGGTTTGCCGCTTGAAGGAGAATCATTATACTAGTAACAATTCCAGTAGGGAGGTCTCAAGGGATAGAAGAAAAACACCCACATCCAGTAGTGGATTTGTGGCTCCAAAACGACTACCTTTCCAAGATATTGGCAACTCATCATTGTTGATGAGGCAAAATAGCAAAGCCATTTTCCCTTTGCATTGCCCCCTCCCATTCAATAGAGAGTAGAACTTTTTGAGTGACAAGAGTTTCAGTATCTTCATTAAGTTAGGGGCAATTCTTCTTGTCTAACTGTATCAAGTGTAGCACTCTATATCCAAATAGTTATCTCAAGTGCAGGGAGTTTCTTTGTTGATTGTGTTATTGCAAGTTTGAGATGAAGATATCAACTTCAATAAAAAAAGAAATGGGCATAGCAGAGTTCACTCAAAGGAGAAGGCATCAATATTGTAACACGAGTATTTACTTCAAGCCATAACATGCTAAGATGCATCTGAATCGTCATGATCTGCAAATGTTTGTAAAAATATCTGCCAAGTAAATTTCTTAAACTAGGCATTACTGAAGTTATGGGACTTTGTATCACAATAGCACAAGACTTGGCCTTGGGAAGAATCAATGGAGCCTTTTGTGCATCTTTCGGCAAGTTTAATGCATAGTTGTGAAGAAACCGAGCCCTTTTACAACTCTACAATTAGATAAAAGAACTATCAAGTAAAAGGTAGTGTTGAGTTCAAAAACATGCAAAAAAATTCAGGGGATTTGAGCCAATGGAGCTTTTCATGCCATCCTTCAGAGTTAAAACTTATCATGTTTTGCCCTCCCGGATCAAATACAATACACAAGAGAAAGAGGTCCTATACAACAAGAGTGGAGAGTGGAAGTGGCCCATTTCATACTCGAGCATACACATTTGACATGTAGTTGGATGGATTTTCTCAGCATTCCAATGATAGATTGTTTTGAGTTAGCTTTGCAAGAAATAATTGTATATGTTAGGCCAGTGAAGCTTTCTTCTAATGAAATAGTTTTCTCTCAATGAATAGTTTGATTATTAAATTAACTGAATAAAAAATCTGAAGGAAATCAAAATGATCATGATCACAAATAAATCTAAAGAGATCGAATTGCATTTTAGAGGAATGCTGCTCATAATTAATTCTTTTATTTGTCATTTTCTTATCATTCCATGATGCGTAATTAAATGATTGAAAAATTATTAGTCATGTTTCTTTTATTCAACAATCATTTAAGAAAAATGATAAATACATATCACTTAAAACAATTCTGACCATTTTCTTTTGCTTGCGCATTAATAGAAAAGTTTTTTTTTTCTTTCTTTTTTAAATAACTGGCAAGACTTTTAGTTAAGATTCTTTGAATTGAATTAAGACTTTTTTAAATAAATTTTTAAACTACAAACTTTCTATTTAATATTATTAAACTTATATTTAGCCGAATCAAATTGTCAAAAAAAATGTTTGGATATAAAAGATTAATGCATGTGAATTACCCTCAAAGGATTGCATGAGATTTTATAAGGATTGCACGAATCAATTCAGGTTGATTTAGCTGATTCAAATTGAATCGATTTTAATGAACTTTTTAAATCATTCACTGAACCACTTCAATCAATCAGTTTAGATCAATTCTAACCGATTTTAGGCCGATTTAAATGATTGAAAACTATATTTTTTTTTAAGTTGCCTAACAACTAAGTTGTTTTTTAGTTTCTTGTAAAAAATATGTTAAAACTAAATATATATATTAACTTTTTCATCATTATATTCGATAAAAAGAGCAAAAAAATTGAAAGATAAAATACGTAATTCTTTATTTTCTTTAGTTGAACAAAATAATTAGGAGATGAATGTGTATTGTATATTAAATTTATGGTTATGTATATTATATTTACCATTTACTTAATAGTCTTTATCTTTTTTGTATATGAGGCAAAAAACAATGTCGATGATTAAGGTTAAATACATAAATTATATATTTATTGAAATTATTTAAATTCATATAATATTTTTATTAAAACTAGGCAATGAATTTATATTTTATACTTTTTTATATATAATATAAAATATTTACATTATATTATATATAATTTTTTAATATTTTTTTATCAATATTAAAATAATAATTCGTCTGATTTTTTTTTTTTGATAATCAAATACTTCTGCATTCATGCATAGAAATAGTATTCAAATACATAATACACCGAAATGATAAAATAACAGACAATAAGTAAACAACAACTAGCAGTAACCACTTGCAGCATCCACTTCAAGTCTACTCCGAAGGAAATCTGGGGGTTCATGCCACCACTGCAAAGTATCATCCACAAACTGCGCTTGATGAGCTAGAATGTGTGCAACCTTGTTGCCATGTCTTCCCACATGGAGAACTTCGAAAGAAGCAAAATTGGACAGCAGCTTCTTCACCCCTAGTATTAAAATACTGCACTTGTCTAGATTCTCCCCCCTTAAACATATAGCCTCCATCACAGCAAGTGAGTCCCCTTCTAGAATCAGGTGAGAGATACCCAAGTGAGAAATTAATTGCAAGCCCCTTAGGGCAGCCAGCGTCTCAATTATGAAAAGAGACTTTCATTTTCTTAAAAAGGAAAGACGAGACTTTGGTTCTACAGAGAATTATGAGGCCATGATCTCTGAGACTAATACTCTTGAAGGAGATAATTCTTGGTAGATTGACTCAGGAGCAACAATGCATGTCTGTAAAGACAGGAAGGAACTAAAAATAGCTCCATCTACATTCAATTTAAAAGCCCCACATGGTGGAGGATGCCAACACAATGTTGAAATCTGATTATGACCTTTGACATGCTTTCGAATTAACTGATAGTTCTCAACATAATCAAGACAATTGCCAACCACCACACACGCATCAAGAGTACTTTGCTAAAATAGCTTCAAATTTCGAAATTTCCACACACCCCAGGTAATTATCAAGAAACGGTTCAAAATAAGAGGATCATTAAGACGCAAAACTGCTTTGGCAGCACTATCAAAACCAGAATAGCCATATATCAACCTCAAATCTCTTCCGAAATACATTTCCCACACTTTCAAAAAATAAGGATACTCACATAAAATGTGGAAAACATCTTCACAAGCATCATGGCAAAATACACATTCAGAAGAATCCAGAATATGCCTCTGGAATAAAAGTTTATTCGTAGGCAAACTATCCTTGCAAGCTCTCCAAATAAAATTTTTAATCTTATTAGGAAGCTGTAAATTCCACAAAACCCTCCAAAAAGGAGATAAAGGCAAAACCTAATTACTAGATCCATTCTCCAGTGCAGATTTCAAATTAAGGGCAAAGTAATATGTTGACTTTACAGTGAAAATTCCAGTTCTAGTGCCACTCCACACTAGTTTATCAACACCCCAATGTAGAAATAAAGGAGTTTGAAGAATAGTTTTAGCCTCAAAAGGAAGGAATACATGTTTAACCAAATCTACATTCCACCCACTGGGAGAATAGAAATCCATTAAATCAGCAACACAAGCATCCTCGGCAAGGGTATTGTAGCAAGTAACAACCTTTCTGGAATTAGAGTCCGCAAGCTAATTATCTCTCCAAATCTTGATTTTATCTCTTCTACCTATACGCCATAAACTTCCAGTTTTAATTACAGATTTTGCTTTATAAATGCTACGCCATACATATGATGGCCTTGAGCCAAGCACTAAAGATAAAAAAATCAGAATTGGGAAAATACTTTGCTTTAAATACTGATGCAAAAAGAGATCCTTGTGATTGAAGTAAGCGTCATCCTTGCTTCGCCAATAATGCTAGGTTAAACACTTCAAGATCCCAAAATCCCAACCCACCATTGAATTTTGACTGACACATGTTGCGCCATTTCAGCCAATGTATCCTTCTTTCTTGACCCCTTTGCCCCCACCAAAACCGGGCAATCATCCCCTCAAGTTCTTTACACCTTTGGAATCTTGAAACAGCTCATCGTATAAGTGAGTATAGCCTGTACTGCAGCTTTAATCAACACCTCACGACCCGCTTGAGACAATAACTTTTCTTTCCAACCTTGTAACTTTGCCCAAACTCTATCCTTAATTGCTTTAAAAGTCTGGAAACGTAATTTACCCACAAAAGAAGGTAGGCCAAGATATTTAGCATGATGCTGAATATCCTGAACACCCTATACACTTTTAATAGCATTTATAACATTAGGCTCCGTGTTACGACTAAAAAGAAGTTTTGTTTTACCCATATTTAGCTGCTGTCCAGATGCCACACCATAACTACAGACCAAATTTTTTATGTACTGATTTTCTGAAATAGATGCTTGATAGAAAATAATACTATCATCCGCAAAGAATAAGTGACTAACTCAGGGAGCATTATTACACACACTAATACCCCTTAGGTGGTGCTGCTCTTCAGCTTGCTTCAGTAATAAAGAGAGAGCCTCAGCACATAAAACAAATAAGTAGGGAGAGAGAGGACACCCTTGACGTAGACCACGAGTGGGCTTAATAGGCTGAGTGGCAATCTCGTTCACAAGAACTTTATACGAAATTGAAGTAATGCACATCATTATTAAACGGATGAATTGAGAATTAAACCCCATATGCAGCATAAGTTTTTCTAGAAAAACCCATTCAACCCTATCATAGGCTTTATTCATGTCTAGTTTAATAGACATCCAACCCTTCCTCCCACGTTTCCTCCTAATAGCATCCACAATTTCAAAGGCCACTAGAACATTATCAGTAATCAGCCTTCCAGGAACAAAAGCTGATTGGTTCTCAGAAATAACACCTGGTAAAGCTAATTTCAGCCTATTAGCTAAGACCTTTGCAATGACCTTATAGATCACATTACATAGACTAATGGGTCGATAGTCTTTCAAATTCTCAGGCTGTTTGGTCTTTGGAATCAAAACGATATTTGTAAGGTTTAAAACATGAGGCATAACACCCGAAGCCAACACCTGTAAAACAAAATTAACTACAGTATCACCCACCAAATGCCAGTACTTTTGAAAAAATAAGGGAGGCATACCATCCGGACCCGAAGCTTTCAATGGTTGCATTTGGAACAAAGCTGCCCTTATCTCGGCTGCTGTAAATACACACACTAGATCACCATTCACAGAATCAGAAATGCAAGGCTAAACAGGCTGTAATACTGCATCAAAATCAGAAGGATTAGAGGTACAAAACAAGTTTGAGAAGTAGTCATGTATCATTGGTAGCATTGCAGATCCTTCATGCACAACCCCCACATCATTCCTTAGCCTGATGATAAAATTACGTCGCTGCCTTTGTGAAGCCTTGAAATGGAAGAACTTAGTGTTTTGATCCCCATCCGCCAACCATTGCACATGAGACCTTTGCTTCCACATCAATTCTTCCTTCTCCAAGAGATAATTAATATCATTTTTAACACAACTTATCTCATGTGATGGATAAGAGGAATAAGATACATTCTGTAATTGTTCCAGCCCCCTTTTCTTCATAGCCAATTTCTGTCTAACATTACCAAAACACCCTTTACTCCATTCTGTCAAGTTACTACAACAATATTTTATTTTGTCAAAGAAGGAAGCATCAGAGTTGAATGACCAAGCATTTGCAATAGCTTCCTCACAACCCCTTTCTCCCACCCACATGGATTCAAACTTAAATAAACGAGGCTTCCAGAAAACATTTTGCACAAAACCATCCGTACTCAAAACCAGACAACTATGGTCTGAGACTGATTTAACAATATTGCATACACTACAGGTGGGGTATAAATCAAGCCAATCCACACTACTAACAAATCTGTCCAACCTCTCATGAACAAGAGCAGACCCCTCCCTCAAATTACTCCAAGTATACAATGACCCTGCAACATTCATACTACGTAACTGACAATAATCCAAAGCATCTCTAAAACCCCTCATTTGACTAACAGGTCTCTCTCTACCCCCCAATTTCTCAAAGTTTTCCAAAATTTCATTAAAATCACCACAACATAACCATGGCCTATCAAATTGATCTTTCAATATCCGTAACAAAGCCTAAGTATCTTTTCTAAGATTTACCTCTGGATGTCTGTAAATTGTAGATAAATGCCAAGAAACCCCAGAAATTGGGTCCGTAACAAATACATCAAAATGAAATTGAGAATAAGATTTTAAGACTAAATTTACCTCTCGTCGCCAGAAGAGGCACAATCCACTAGAACGACCAGTGCTACCCACCGTTAGAAAGCAAGAAAACCCCAACTGTACCTTAAGAATTTCCATACGCGAATAGCCAGAACGTGTCTCCATAACGAAAACAATGTCAGGATCTTCCCTCCGAATAAGATCTCGAAGGGTTCGAACTCCCCAAGGGTTCCCAAGCCCTTGGGAGTTCCAGCTCATGACTTTCATGGTTGTCGGCGGGGCTGGAACTCAGCCTCCGCCGATGCGATTGGGACCTCCACCAAAGACTCATCTTCTCTTGATTTCTGCTTCTTCAAATGAATCAGAGCACCCGAATCTCCTAAAACCTTCTCATTCGACAGTCGCTTTGAAGGAGTCAAAGGAACACGAGATAAATGTGCACGAAGGACACGATCCACCCTTGTTGTTCTCTGTTTGTTCTTACGAGAAGAAGATGCTGGTTCAGAGTGATTTTGGTGCAAGTGAACATAAGGATGTTGAGTTAAAATCGAATTGGGCCCCCGGCCCATACTAGGCCCACCAACTTTTGCAGCAGTCAAATGTTTAACCGTCTCTTGCCCAGTTGTATACAACAAGTCTTTGCCCACAACCGTCAGCGGTTGAGATAGAGATTCAGTAACTACCATCGGTTCTTTCACCGGCAAATTACTCCGATCATCATCAATAGGAGACGAGTGTCCTATACTTCCTTCAGTAGACAAGCCCAATTGATTGCGTGCTCCCACAGAAGCACTCCCCACCCTCAACCATGAGCCATAAGGAAATTCAATATTCCCAGCATCACCTTTAATATTAATCCATTGCAGGCAATCACGCTTCCCATGCCCCAGTATCCCGCAATAATAACAGAGTTGAGGCAACCTTTCAAACTTAAATCGGACCCATACATAATCTAATTCTCCCACAGCAACTCGTTTACCACGCGGCAGAGGTTTACTAATATCCATGGATATACATACACGAACAAATTCCCCCCAGCCAGGCCTCGTCTCACCGAGATCAACATCTTCAACAACACCCAAGGTTCCTGCTATTTTCCAGACTGCCTGTGCATTCATCTAGTGGTAAATCATAGATTCGAACCCAAAAAGAAGCAAATAACATAGGAACTTTTGTAATCTATAGAGTCCCATCATAATCAGTGCATATTACCAGACTATTTCCAAAAGTCCAGGGTCCGTTGAATAAAATCCTCTCATTTTCACCCTTTGTAGAACAGGCTGCCAAAAATAAATTATCCCCCATGTCATAAATCTGAAAGCCCCCTGATGGATGCCATAAATTCTTCATCATTCTTTTGAACGCCTCCTTATTATAAAACTTTACAGTCAAAAGCTTAAACTGGAAGGACTTCGTAGTATCAAAAGTTTTATTTAACTCCGTAGAGTCAGCCAAGCGTAAGTAGATTTCTCTGCTTCAGATAAAGATAGAGATCTCCAACGCTCCGTAAGATCATCCGTCATCGCAAAATATCACCAGCTCACAAACAGGAACACCAATAAAATAAAGGAAAATACTATTATGCCCACTTCATTTGACACCTCCATTTGACTGCTTACTAAAAAAAATTTTTTTTAATTTTTTTTTTTACTTAATGATTAAGAAAGTAATTTTAAATGTATTGAAATTTTTTTTTTAAAAAAAATATTTAAATGTATTAAAAAAAAATTTACCCTAAACAATAAACTCAACGGTAAAATTAGGATGGCATAGTAGCCGCACCCTAAAATAAAAAACCACACCGAAATGTATACAGAAAAGAACTTGCACTTACGGCAAGGGAAAGACTCTCATCATCACGAGAGAGAAAAAAATTCACACGAACCGGACTTGAATATTCGGTTTGTAGCAGTTACGCCGAATCGTGTTAGGTGGCTAACGAAGGGAATCGGTGATAGAGGAGATAAAGGTGGGAGCTTGATCTGGAAGGCAGATTATCGAAGGCTAGGGCAATGAAGTGAAGAGAAAGGAATTGGGGCTTTTCATATGGGGTCGAAACGGTGCGTATAGAGGAAGAAGCAGGCGGCGTCGTTTCTGGAAGGAAGTGCTACTGAGTCGTTTTAAGTGTAGTTCGTTTACTGCTTTAAGTGAAATAAGTGTGTAGTTCATTAATGCCTTAAAACGTTGTGTTTTGATGAGCTGGAATTGTAAGGGGTTTTTATGTCTTTTCCTAGTTAATTCAGTTAGAGTCATGCAGATAAGATGGGAAAAAGGAATCGGTAATTCCTTATGTGAAATCTGATCAATTTGAGTATTCTCTTTGGGAGGTTTTGGATTCCTCGAAAATCCAAGTTATTAGTAATGGAAATCCTGTAGTTCCATTCGTCATCCCTGTGTTAACGTATTACTGCTATCTTCCTACTTTCCATACATCACCTTGCAGGAGATTCCTAACAATTGGTATCAGTTGAGCCTACGGTCCTTCCCATTTCATTCCAGTTTACACAGATCAGAAATACAACCCAGATATACCATCCTATCCCATTCCTAACCAGTCAATCTTACATTCACTAAACCACACATCCATGGCCGAAAACACCAGGTCTAAGCAGGACACCAAGGAAGGCAAGCAGCGCCGAGCTGAAGACCAAGAAAATGCCATCCAACGTCTGTGTGACAGAATGGATCAAATGTCTGAAACGTTGCGCACTGTGTGGGAATACCAGCAACAGCATCAGCAGCAGCCACCTCCTGAAAACAGACATGAGAGAGAGCATGAAGGATATGATAATAGAAGAGCATTTACAAGGGGAATCAAGTTAGATTTTCCTCAGTTTGATGGAACTGACCCAGCAGGTTGGGTGTTTAAGGCAGACCACTATTTTGATTTTCACCAAACACATCCAACCCAGAAATTGTTAATGGCAGCTTATCACATGCAAGGTGAGGCCCTAATCTGGTACAAGGGTGCTTGGGACAAGGGGCATTTTACCACGTGGGAAACCTTCACACGGGTTCTCCAGCTCAGGTTTGGACCCTCCACTTATGACGATCCAATGGAAGCCTTGACACGGCTGAAACAGATCACCACAGTATCAGCATACCAGACTCAATTTGAAGCATTATCTAACAGGATCAACGGACTATCTGAGACACACTTATTAAGCTGTTTCATCAGCGGACTGAAAGATGAGGTGAGGCTACTCTTGAAAATGTTTACTCCAACCAGTTTAATTGGTGCTTTTGCATTGGCAAAAATCCAAGAGGAGTATCTTATTAGTGCTCGGAAGGGAGTGAAGTCGGGATCCATGTTTGCACCAACTAATAAAACACCATCTGGGGAGTATTCTACTGAAAACAGTGCTAGGTGGACTAAACCAGTCCAGCCTACAAGGAGGATTTTCTCCACGGAATGGGAGGAAAAGAGGAAGAAGGGCCTATGCTACCACTGTGATGAGAAATGGCATGCCAACCATGTTTGTAAGAAGTCCAAGATTTACCTATTGCAAGGGTGTGAGGACTTAGAGGAAGAGCAGCCTGAAGGGAGTGAGGAGGTGGATGCACTGGGAGAGGACAGTGCACTGGTTACTAAAGTTGAGGGAAATCCTGAAATTTCCCTTAATGCGATCGCAGGTACTCCTAGCCCCAGTATGATGAGATTGAAGGGTACAGTTAGTGGGGAACCAGTCGTGATCCTAGTAGACTCGGGCAGCTCCCACAGTTTCTTAGACCCTACTATCGCTAGGAAGGCAAAATTGCACATCAACCAATCCACCAAGCTAGCTGTGAGGGTGGCAAATGGAGCCATTATTCAGAGTGAAGGCCATTGTGAATCGGTACCCCTTAAAATGCAAGGTACTCAATTCTGTCCATCTTTATATATTCTTGAATTAGGAGGTTGTGACATTGTGTTGGGGGTAAATTGGTTGGTGACTCTTGGTCCTATTGTATGGGATTTTTCCAAATTATCTATGCAATTCGTAAATGCTGGACATAAGGTGGAGCTTAGAGGAATGGAACCTAAGCCAATCTCTCTTGAGGGGAGTAGTAAGGCAATGTTGGCCTCAATGACTAAGGGAAGGGGATTGTTGCTCCAAATCCAAGTGGCTTCGACAAGGGATAGTGGAGTTGTGCCAAACACTGAAGTTGGTGAGCTGTTGAAACAGTTCCAGGGGGTATTCGAGGAGTACCAGGGGCTTCCGCCAGTAAGGGAGCATGACCATAAAATTGTGCTGAAAGAGGGTACCCCACCGATCTCAAATAGACCCTATCGATACCCATATTACCAGAAAACGGAGATTGAAAAGATAGTAGCAGAGTTACTGCAAGCAGGGGTTATTAGACCCAGTTCCAGCCCTTTTTCTTCACCAGTACTGCTAGTACGGAAGGCCGATGGTAGTTGGCGCATGTGTGTGGATTATCGAGCACTAAATCAGCATACAATAAAGGATAAATTTCCCATTCCGGTGATAGATGAGCTGTTGGATGAGTTATGTGGGGCGAGGGTATTTTCTAAATTGGATCTCAGGTCGGGATACCATCAAATTCGAGTGGTACCTGAGGACATTGAGAAAACTGCTTTTAGAACTCATGAAGGGCATTATGAGTTCTTGGTGATGCCTTTTGGGCTTACCAACGCTCCATCCACTTTTCAGGGGCTGATGAATCAGGTATTTAAGCAGTACTTAAGGAAGTTCGTCCTGGTGTTTTTCGATGACATTCTAGTGTATAGTAAGGGCTGGAAAGAACACTTACAACACTTAAAACAAGTACTGGAAGTGCTGCAATACCATCAACTGTACGCGAAGATGTCTAAGTGTCGATTTGGAGTCGAGGAAGTCGATTATTTGGGCCACATCATATCATTTGAAGGAGTCCGGGCAGATCCAAACAAAATTAAGTCTATGCTAGACTGGCCATCGCCAAGAAATACTAAAGCCTTGAGGGGGTTCTTGGGCCTCACGGGCTATTATAGGAAGTTCATTAAAGGGTATGGGATACTTGCAGCTCCTCTAACCAGTTTGTTGAAAAAGAATAATTTTGGATGGAGTCCAGAGGCTGAACAAGCTTTTAATAGATTGAAGGAGGTGGTGACCCAACCGCCAGTGTTGAAACTCCCAGATTTCACTAGACCTTTTATCATTGAGTGTGACGCTAGTGGTACCGGTATTGGGGCTGTCCTAATGCAGTCGGGACAGCCTATTGCATTCCTCAGCAAGGTATTGAAGGGTAGGGCTCTCCTATTATCCACTTATGAGAGGGAACTGCTGGCCTTAGTAACTGCTGTACAGAAATGGCGACCCTATTTGTTGGGGCAGTCATTTATAGTCAAGACAGATCAGCAGGCACTGAAGTTCTTACTGGAGCAAAGAGTAGGCACTGAAGCGCAACAGAAATGGCTGACTAAGCTGATGGGGTACGAGTTTAGAATTGAGTACAAAAAGGGACAAGAGAATAGAGTGGCTGATGCTCTTTCTCGGAAGGAAGGGGGAGATGAGCTAGTAGAAGCATTATTTACTCAGATTACACTTCCAAAGCCAGATTGGGTGGAGGAACTAAAACTGAGTTACCAAGCATCCCAAGAATTTAAAGAACTTCTTGACAAGGCAGGGACACAACACGAGATTCCTAAGGGAATTTCCATTATACAAGGCCTTCTTTTAAGGAAGGGAAGGTTGTTGTTGGTACCAGGAACAGCTTTTATTAATAAGGTGCTTCAGTTCATTCACACCGACCCAATGGCGGGCCACACGGGGTATCTAAAGACTTATCAGCGAGCTAAGAGGGACTTCTACTGGTCCGGAATGAAAAAAGACATAAAAAGGTGGGTGAAGGAGTGCGAGGTGTGCCAGACAGTGAAGCATGAGACCATCCTTCCAGCAGGTCTGCTCCAACCACTGCCTATCCCAGAACAAGCATGGACAGACATCTCTATGGATTTTATAGAGGGTCTGCCCCTTTCAAAAGGAGCCTCGGTGATCTTGGTGGTAGTCGATAGACTCACCAAGTATGGTCATTTCATGACTCTTTCTCACCCATATACGGCTCAAGATGTAGCTCAGGTCTTTATGGAGTCAGTTTTTAAACTGCATGGACTTCCTAAAACAATTGTGTCTGACCGTGACCCGGTATTCTTGAGCTCGTTTTGGAGGAGTTTATTTGAACTACAGGGAACAACTTTAAACTTCAGTTCAGCCTATCACCCTCAAAGTGACGGCCAGACAGAAGCATTAAATAAGAACCTGGAGGGCTACCTAAGGTGTTATGTGGGGCAGAAACCAAAAGGCTGGGCACAGTGGTTGTCCCTAGCTGAATGGTGCTACAACTCAAGTTACCATAGTTCATCAAAAATGTCACCTTTTGAAGCGCTATACGGTTACCCACCCCCGAGACTTCTCTCTTATATATCGGGAACATCAAACAATGACGCAGTGGACAGAAATTTACGCAACAGATCACAAATGCTGGAGCTTTTAAGACAGAACCTCCAGGCAGCCCAAAACAGGATGAAAACATTTGCAGACAAGAAAAGAACAGAGAGGGAGTTCAAGGTAGATGACTGGGTTTACCTACGTCTTCAACCTTACCGACAGAAAACGGTAGCTGTGCGTCACAACTTGAAGTTGTCTCCAAGGTTCTATGGACCTTTTCGAGTGATTCAAAGGCTCGGATCTGTGGCATACCGGCTCGAGTTACCCCCAACAAGCAAGATACACCCGGTGTTCCATGTATCCTGTTTAAAGAAGAAAATCGGTGAGCAAATCCAAATCCTACCTTCTCTTCCACCCACGGACGAGAAAGGAGAGATTTTACCTGAGCCGGAGAAGATATTAGAGCGCCGTATGAGACAACAAGGTGATCGGGCCGTGACAGAGATATTGGTGAAGTGGTCGGGAGCGACCATGGAAGATAGCACTTGGGAAAAATTATGGGACCTTCGAGCCTTGTATCCACACCTTGTGGGCAAGGTCTTGTAAGTGTGGGGGATTGTTAGGTGGCTAACGAAGGGAATCGGTGATAGAGGAGATAAAGGTGGGAGCTTGATCTGGAAGGCAGATTATCGAAGGCTAGGGCAATGAAGTGAAGAGAAAGGAATTGGGGCTTTTCATATGGGGTCGAAACGGTGCGTATAGAGGAAGAAGCAGGCGGCGTCGTTTCTGGAAGGAAGTGCTACTGAGTCGTTTTAAGTGTAGTTCGTTTACTGCTTTAAGTGAAATAAGTGTGTAGTTCATTAATGCCTTAAAACGTTGTGTTTTGATGAGCTGGAATTGTAAGGGGTTTTTATGTCTTTTCCTAGTTAATTCAGTTAGAGTCATGCAGATAAGATGGGAAAAAGGAATCGGTAATTCCTTATGTGAAATCTGATCAATTTGAGTATTCTCTTTGGGAGGTTTTGGATTCCTCGAAAATCCAAGTTATTAGTAATGGAAATCCTGTAGTTCCATTCGTCATCCCTGTGTTAACGTATTACTGCTATCTTCCTACTTTCCATACATCACCTTGCAGGAGATTCCTAACAAATCGCCCGTAATCGCCGGACCAAATACAGCAGAGTTAAGCAGAAATAGACTCTTAATAATTCGTCCGATTGAATTTGTTGAATCGATGCGTTAACCGATTCGAACCCGATTCCGATTTCAAGCTTTGGCCACGAACGCTGAAGTTCCACGCGGTCGAATCTGATGGGCTATTAAACATTTAACGGGGCTTATAAAGGTGACCTACCCAGACCGATGCCAGAAGCTTCGAACAAGTCTTTCAACCATTTCCGTCGTAGTTTCAGATCGGAAACCCTCACGGTGAGTTCATTTCATCTTGGGATTGCCACTCTCTCTCTCTCTCTCTCTCTATATATATATATATACACACACATATATGCGTATTATTTCTTGTCTCTCTCGAAAGATAAGCTGGTCGATGTAATTTTCCTTTTCCGGTTTTTGATTTGTGCTGAAGAAGTCCTAGAATTCATAAATCTCATAGCCTGATAATAGATGTTTTGGCTGATTTAAAGGACTCGAGTGTTTGCTGCATGCTTTGAAATGGGTTTATTCGTGTTTTACTGTTGCGCTTTATTTGGGAAACGAATTGTCTGCTTGGTTGCTGAGAAAAGCTGGAAATAGAGTGAATTAAATGTTCGGTCTTATAATTTCTTTTGGGACCTGGAAAATTATACAGAGTGGCCGGATTCATTTTATCCTGCTTTGGTGTTAGGAAAAAGAAAAGCGGAGTCTTGACATATTGGTATATAAATGCCTACTGTTTTTTCCCTTCATTTATAAATGTTCAGGTTCTGATTGAAGGGTAGTAGTAAAGTTTTTTTTTTAAGGGAGGGGGGGGGGGGGGGTTGGTAATGTTTTATGTGAATAAATTGAAAGCATGTGTCTCAGTTGGAGATGGAGATGGAAAGCATTCCGAGTGGTTTGGGAATGAGAAACATAGAGATGTCCTTCTTCCCATGGCACTTTAAGCTCGAGATGCCTTGTTAAGGTTTCACAGTCTCATGCTTCAAATTATTTTTCAATGTAAATGTACTGCTTTCTAGAATCCGAAATGTAGCATATCCCTTGATACTTTTTGTGTAGTCATTAAGCTATTATGTGCAAATGCCATTGTTCTTATTTTCCCCTAATTTCCTGGATGTTGATCCATTCTACTGGTGCAGGTGATTAGAACTTACAATCTGTATCCGTGTTGGCCCCTTTTTATTTTATATATATAAATAAATTTGGGGCAGCTGATCCATGTGTTAGCCTCAATAAAATTGACACTTTGCTTGACTTAATTTCATAATTCATAACCTACTATTTCTATGGAATTGGGCGAAATGGCTATCAAGTTGGATGAGTTGGTTCTCCATCGACACGATTCAAACTCTTGAAACCGCCCTATTTTAGAAGGTGTATCCTAACTTTATAGTCACCCATTGAAGTTTCAGAGATCTTTTTTCTTTCTTTGATATTCTAAACTAGAGAATCTCGTATATTATTAGAATTTCTCCTGACAAGGGGCGCTACCTACCATACCTGGGTGAGGTGGCCACTTTACCCCCAGCCCACACCCCTTGTCTGCCCGTACCTGTTGAATGGGCGGGTGGATTGTCCAACCAACCACCCAGAACTCTGTCCAAAGCCAGATCCAGCATCCTGTAACCATATCCAACCAATCAAATGACAGCCCATTTCAAACTCAAACAATAAAATCAGATCTGATCTGAACAGTAAATCTATATAAGATCTGATGTCCAAGCGGATCGGATTTGAATAGATTGGATCTGGTCAGATTATCAAAGATCAGATCTGAGCACCAAAGATTAGCTCTGATGTTTGCTCAGATAAGCCAATCGAAGATCGAATCTGATCTTAGATTTGAGACACACTGCAGCACTGTGGATCTGAGTGCAGGGGAGAAGATAGAAGGAAGAAGAGAAGAAGAAAGAAGGAAGGAGAAAGAAGGAAGGAGTAGAGGAGGAGGAGGAGGCGGTAGTGATTTTTAGGAATAAGAAGATTTTATACTATGATTTCATGCGCTGGCAGGTGAAAACCCAGTTGGGTGGGGTACCACTTGGTAAAAAACTTGTATAAGCTCATTCGCCCCGCCCATGGGGCGGGCGGGGCTGGTCCTGGTGACCCGTCCCTTGTCCTTGGTGTTCACTCTGGATGGTGATAGAGACTACTTAGATGAGGTATTGAATAATCTATTTGTTGTCTTAATTATCCACATTCAATTATGCAGTTCTCTGAATCATATTCTATTCGCCCTTTTGCTCTTTCATCTTTTGTGGAACACTTTTTGGGGTAAAGACGCAATAAGTTTTGCCACTACCTTAAGTGGCTTAACGTGTGTCTTGTTGCTGCCTTTTTTTTCCCCTATTAACTCTTTCTTCTTTAGCTCAGAAATTGTACTTTAATATTTTTTATCGGAGTTTTGCCTATTCGATATATTTTCTGTATGCCTGTTCAGTAGAGTTGCTTTGAAGCTTGTTTAGTCAATAGTTGTAGTTTTCATTTGCTTTATTTCCAAATCATATTTTTTAAGCACTCCAAATACAACACTCCAGTTTAGCTCTTTTGGAAATGGGTAATGATATGCAAAGAGATTGGATAGGGGAAGAAACCAGAAATTTGCATTAGCATCCTTCTTTTATCTGTTTACAAATTATTTCAATGAACATCTTGTGATGTTTTGTTGTGTTGAGCCATTGTATAATTTTCATCTTGAATTCAGCACAATCTTTCTATGTGTTGGGACGAAATAGGCTGGTGCTGGTATTTGAGTTTTAGCACTATCTTCTTTTTACATTTTGTGACTATTTTTTTGTTCGTAACTCTTACACAGTTCAAAAATGTCAGCGAAGTACATCATAGGAGGTATTTTGGGATCTTTTGCAGTTGCGTATACGTGTGACTATTTTCTTGCTGATAGGAAGATATTTGGTGGTACGTTCTGGTGGTGACAACTTTCTTTATTAATCACACTTACAAAAAAAAAAAAATCTTGATTATTTAGTTTACAGATATCAATCATTTTGCAGCTTGACAGAGTTATTAATTTGGTTACCAGGTACCACCCCCAGCAATGGTGGGAAGAAACCGATAAGAAGTTCCAGGCTTGGCCTCGCACTGCCGGGCCTCCTGTTGTGATGAATCCCATCAGTCGCCAAAACTTCATTGTCAAGCCCCGTTCCGAATAGTGAAGCTTACATTTTTGGCAAATCATTCGAATGAATTTCTTTTCTTGTTATAGGCCTTGCAAAGCCATGCTCATAAATTCTATTGTATTCCATTAAATGATGCACCCATATACTGGATTCGGATCCTAATAACCGTCGTCAAATTGGGAGATTTCTTTGTCAGAATGATAGTTTTTGTTTATCCTTTGGATGTCGAAAGAGGATTTTACAAGCTTTTTTCTTCATATTTGAGTGTGTGGAATGTCTGATGTATTTGCTCTATTGCAGAGTGCCATTCCTTATTATTGGTCTATAACTATGAAATCTGGGATTAAGCTGCAGGTGCCATCCCCAAAAACGTTTCCTTCGCACATCAATTTGCAGCTTTTTTGCTTCATATTTGAGGATGGAGAATAATGTGTATTCGGCTATCTGTATAATTCCATGGGTTTTTATTCCAGTTATTACAAACTATACTCTGGTCAAAACCTTTAACATTTTGCAACAAATTAGGGATGTGGTACATTTTTTTTTTTTTGCTCCAGTCCGAAATCTGGAATCTTGGTATATCCGGACGGTTGTGAGAAATCTGGATCCATTTATGGATCCGATTTTATGACCTGGTTATCGCAATGGTCCATTTTTAAAAAGAAATTCAAATTCAGCAGAAATGCTTTTGCAGTAATATTTAAGTATCGACTGTATCTTCATAATAAGCTTATATTTAAAGTAGCGACGATAACATTGCCCAACCACATACCTAAAAGAAATTCTCCGAACTTCAACACATGCATACAAGTATATATATATATACATACATTACACACACACACACACACACACACACATATATATATATATATATATCTATATATATGACTCCTAAAGTCAAAGAAATATATATATTCTACCAAAAAAAGCAGCCACAGCATCGTCTTGAGGAGTTGGCTATTATTGTAGAGTTATTTCTTAATCTGATCTAGGGCTGATCCACATTCCCTTTGGGTATGATGATCATGAGCATGGCATACAGTAAGTAACCATCGTCTTGGTTTGTTCCACATTCACATCCTCCGACTGTTGGATCTTCTTCATGAACCTTCCACAACTTGGACTTTCCACGATGATGAATAAAAAGTTTATTTGTTTATTTTGTATTATTATTTATTTATTTAAAAAAACTTTTAAAAGTGTTTAAATTATTATTATTTTTTAAATCTGGGCAATTTAAACATGATATCATAATTTTTTTTTAAAAAGTGCTATTAAATATTTTTTTAAGTTTAAACTGTTTTTTTTTTTTTGAGTATTAATAAATCCGGATATCCGGATTTATAGCCAAAAAAGAAAAAAAAAATTGGTTATTCGGATTGAATTCAATTATCCCTCTGCGCTATTTTCGGATTAATCCGGGCAAATAACTGCTCGGTGTTTAGAATTCAGATTCAAATCCGGATCCGGTTATGCCCAAATATCCAGATCCGGATTTGGTTGCACACTCCTACAACAAATTAAGAAACACTTTAGGTTGAAAGAAAATAATTAGCTCACAAATGCTATCTAATGGAATTACATGTACAATAAACAAATAAAAAAGAAATCTATAGAGAACCGACCATATAAAAACCCACGAGTAGATACACAAATTACAAATAACCACTCACACATCTAACAATATATATGTAACGAAAATAAAAGCCAAACGAACATGATAAGTGTAAACCATAAATCATACATATCTACAAATACCAAGATCATGATAAAGATAAACCACATGCATTAATGATAATTATGAAAATAAGACTATTCCACAAAGATAATATCCATGATTACTAGATAGGAATTACAACCGTTAAAAGTTCAAAATTCATTGACTAAAATTACATCAATCCAAAACTAAATCATCCAAAGGTGGCTAATTAATCCTTATCGGTGGTCATTGGCTAGTATACAACCTAGCGCCTAAGATTAGTCAAACGTACAATTTGGGTCTTCTGAATGGTTATTCTGATAAGGAAGCTGCAAATTATCCGCAAACAATGTATCAGCGTAATCGAAATCCAAACCTTGCAAATATTTGAAGTTTTCAGAATCAGGATACGTAGGGTCCCAAACTGGCTCAAAGACATTCTCTGTGTAATCCACCAAAGGAGCTGGAGGCCTAAAGTCAATTGCAGGTTGAACCATCTGAGTAGGATCAACCAATGCTCCTTCATGATATGGATGATCATCATGTAGATTACTGCTGAATTGATGGGCAATTGCCGCCATTGGTTTAGGATGATCTATAATATTGGCATTCTCCATACCTGAAGGAGTCTGATTATTATTCTTCAAATCATCAAGGATAGATGTTTCATTATCCACATCCCCTCCAGCACGTGTTTTGGAGAATTTTTTGATGTTCTTCTTAATCCTACACAAAACCCAGTCATCCAACTGGACAGTATAATAACGTCAATTAGTAATTAAAATATGAAATATTTTTTAAGAAGGAAATAAATCATACACAAGACAATATTACTACAAGAAACAATTGATATGTACAAGAATATTTGTTTGAAAAAGAACCTCAACACTAAAATAAAATTCAGAAAACTAGAACATATGAAAGGATGAAAAACAAGATACCCTCATGTCATTTGCTTCCCTTTTGTTTCGAGGAGGATTATTCACTGTAAATTCATGCATAATCCAGTTTGTTTTGACACCATTTGGAGGTTTTCCTCTGTAGAAAACCAATGATTTCTTAAACCCGATTAGTTTTCCATAGGAGTTGATGATTGGCTTGTCAGCTCCTGTGGCCTTCCAATATCCACCATTGGCTGATCGATTTGGACGACTTCCATTTCGATACTTTCGATCTCTTGGAGTGAAAAAGTACCAATGATCCGTTTGTCCATAATCCTTAAATATCTCTTTGAATATGAACGGAAAGATAGAGTTAGAGTTGCAATATAATATGTCAACAAAATTATAAAAAAAAATATAATAATAATAATAATGACTTACAAAATAGTATACAAACACATGCATCCAATGACGAAGAGTCTTCTTCGATCGCATGGTTAATGTTTTTTTTTTTATTTGCATGGTCCAACATGACCAGATCATAGATACAGCATGTATATCATATGAATAAATAGACTTGCATGCAAATACTTGTCCTATCATGTTAAAATTAAAAAGGAATCAAAACATATATATATATATATATATATATATATATATATATATATATATATATATATATATACGCCTTGCCTGTATGCGCGCGTGCGACATGAAAGAAAGAAGGAAAAAAAAAACGCATGCATGCAGTAGTTTCAAGCAAAACATATATGCCCATGAATATGATGATCCAATCGGTCGACGTAACTACACGATATATATAATCTCTAGGTAGCTAGCTCAGATTAAAATTGAGGAAAAGTATTAGAGATTTATAAGAACCTGAAAGAAACTCGGGTTTGTGGCGATATACGTTAGCCGACACGATCCGGCTCACCGGTACTGGCTGGTTCGATATCTTTTTCTTCAGGTAATACCCGACGAGCTCTACATCTGTTGGGCAGAACCTATATCCAGGAGGATAGTGTCTGAGATGTTCTTCCAACTCCTTGATGCTGGGGTTATGGAAACCATCAAAGAATACTGGTGTGAGTAAGGTTTGGGGTTGATTTGGGGAGTTATCAACCGGCGCTGCTTGTGGGGTCACCGAAACGTCCATTACATTGACTGGGAAAGAAGACTGCAGTGTTGATCGATATACTACGTCGGATTCAAGCTTTGAACTTCAAATCATGACCCGGGAAGGTTTTTATAATTAGTCTTTCTGGCCAACATAATACAATTGTACTAGGAAACATTTATCTTTTAAGTTCCTGTACGTTGAATAACTTATACGTGTAATACCCAGCCCCTTTGGTGAACGACGTCGTTTAGGTAAGGATCCCCTTATCCTTTCATTTTTTTTCCCTCCCTCTCCTCGACAGTTACCTCTTCCGAGTCCCTCTCCCCCATTTTTTCTCCCTCCCCGAGTTCCACGTCCCCAGGCCTCTTCAACTTGTTTCTCCCTTCAATTTCTCTCTCAACAAACTCTCTCTATCCATGTTTTTCATGCTATAGGTTCTCTCTCTCAGAGTCTCTCCCGTTGGTTGCATCACCCACCGTAAACCAAAACAATACCACTCACAATAGCCCTTTTTCTTTCAACACAGCCACTGTACAAAACCACCCATCGACGCTCAACCCATGTTCGGCCACCCGCGCACGTCCCCAAAACATCCTCTGTTTTCATAACCAAAAACAGAGCACCGGTTCTTCGAATGCACGGCAATCCCGCAAGCCTCCTCAGCCATCCAACTCCACAGAAAACACCGCCCAAGCCTCCACCCTACGGTTGCCACAGTTCAAGCACAGTAAGAACACTGTAGGCCGCTGCCGCTGCACACACACACACACACTCTCTCTCTCTCTCTCTCTCTCTTTCGATATCACGTTTCTAACCACCTTTGAATATCTCAGCCGCTAGGCCACCGCTACCCGCTGGAAAAATGTTCTCCATCACCGGACACCGACCACGAAACACCCCTCCCACCTCACGGTTGCATAGCCTAAGACAAACCACCCACCTCGGTATTTTCCTCCCCTCTCACAGTGTTTTCTCCCTCTCTCCGCTCTCTCTTTCTCTCACACAGAAGTCCCACCACCGTTGAACCCAGTCGCGCCGCCGTCTAGATCCACCCAAACCGCCACCACACGTAGCCTCACGGTAAGGATCAGTGCACTGCTCCTCCCTTCTCGGTGAAGTCTGGTTTACAAAACGAAAATATTGTCTTTGGTAAAGGAGAGTGATATTACGTTTGTGGCCTTATTTTACAATTGGGTTTGGGCTCTTCACGTACTGGGCTTTATTTTATTTTATTTTTTAAGTGCGCTCAGTTTTTATTTCAAAATAGTTAAGGAACTTTATTTTTATAGCAAATATTTAAGGGATTTAAATTATGTTATTAAACATTAAATTTTAAATTTTAATTTCAGAAGTAAAAGTAATCGTGTAATTTTATTTTAAATACTTTAAATCTAATCTAGGTTATTTTTATTAAATGAAATTTTATTGTTTACTGTAATAGATTTTTGGTATAATTATATTAACTAGTATTAAATTCTTTATAGTTAGATTTCAATAGTAAAATATTTTAGGGTTCAAAGTATTAGTAAGAGAGATTAAGTGGATATTGATTCACTTGGAGAGTGATGATATTTAAGGTTGCGAGAATCTTAGAAGTTTTGGGAAAAATAGTTTATTTTGGTATTTTTAAGCTTAAATATCAAAATACGTGTTTACTTGGAGATTTACGTAAGTTACGTGTTTAATTTTATAGGTGAAGATTGATATTTTTTCGGTACTGTTGTGAAAAAATTCAGAAAAATTAAAAGTTTACGTAAACAAAATTCTTATACTAGACTTTGCATAAAAAAAATTGAAGTAGGGTTGATTTTATGAAAAATATAAATGTTTTTGTTATGAAAAGAATTTTGAAACAACTTCAGTTATTTGTTCAGTATTACTCATGAAATATGCATAAAAGAGAAAAGTATTTTTGTCATGACGGATGTAGACATGAGCAAATTTATGGCATTTTGTTTTGACAATGCAGAAAGAGCGAATATGAAATCTGAAAATTTGTGCATGTTTTGTGAAGATGCTCTGAATCAATTTTGAATATGTGAAAATGATATGAAATTGTTCAGTACTTTGTTTTGATATGATGTGGCATTTGAAGACTTTTGACATGACTTTCTGATTTTGTATCTGATTATGTTTTTAGTTATGATCCGATGATTCTGATTCTGATTCTGTTTTGCTCTGATATATGGCCCTGTCACGGGATGTAATAGTGAACTCTAGCCCCACCACGGGATATAATAATGGTCTCTGTTTTGAGTGCAATCGCTTTGGTATCATGGTGATTTATGTTCTGTTTAGTTTTCCACATAATGCACAACCCTACCACGGGGGTTAAACATGGTCTCTGTTCTACTATGATATGACATGATATGATACGATAAGATAAGATGATGATGTTCAATCATGTTATGCCAAATGACATTTTTAAATATGAACATTTGAAACTATCACTCTGATATTCCAATAACATGTTTTTAGATCTGCATTTTTGAAAAGACTAATGTTTACATACCAATATATGTTTTCTGCTTATCATATTGTTAATAACTCATTTCTTATCTCCACAACATTTTTTCTGATGATTTGAATAATTCAGCTGAGAATCAAGATTATAGAGCATGAGTGAGATGGTTTAAGCATAGAAGGTTTATATGAGTAGTGAGAAATTTTATTAAGTAATCTTGTCGTGTTTTGATGACTTGGTATTTTGGGATGTTGATTATATTGAGCTAGTTGGTTTGAAACAATAATTTTTCTATGGCATTGAGAATTTGGAGTCTATAAATATATGTACTGTAATATATGATATTTAAGTGAAAGGTAGTAACCCTCGGACCCCATCTGGGATAGGGGAGTTAAGGTACGTGTCCTAGTTGACTAGTTCTTGGACAACGTATGCAAGTGCGGTAAGTATCACAAGATGTTTTATTCCCAAAAATCTATATATATATATATATTAATTAATTAATTTGTAGATAATTAAAAGAAGCCCATGCATATCAAATATATCTCACATAAGAATTTGTAGTTATCTGATCTACTCTACAATTAGCAGAAATCTCATAAATCCTTATCTATTTCACATACGTACGTACGGTAGGACAATTTTGATCTCCATCGACAATTAATTCTGTATGAAGTCCTCACTTAGAAAAGTCAAATGAACATATATTTATTTAGAAACCAAAAAGGACTAATGAATAGATGAGCATACTCTGTCAAGAAAAATTCTATTCATCATTTCTACACACTGCTTCTTTTTTTTTCTTAACCAAATGTGTGATATATGAATGATGAATAAAAAAATTCAATTAGTTTAAGAAGAATAAAACTAAAAGATTGAAGCAAATAAAAATAAAATATGGTCTGTGGTATGTGAAAATGATAAGTAGTAAAGCTCCTCTATCAATATCCCACTTAAACTCACGTAAGACTTTGAAGCATGCATCAAGAATCATGAACAGGAATTTCAAGAGTTTGGGGCACTCTAGATCACGTAAAGGCCTCTTGCAATTTTTTTCTCTCTCCTTTCATAAAACCCAATAAAACATGATCTTAACTCAAATTATTTTATTACTATTTACAGATATTCTAAGATACTTTTAATATCCAAACGTGCTCTTAAAGAATGTGAATGATTAGATGTCATGCTCCCAAATACACATTGGCATATGTAGAAATCAAGTAGATATTGTGGCTGAGAATCGGGAGGTTTCAAACCATCTACCAGCTGCCGATATAAACGCTACAAATAAGGGATGAGGAAGTTGTGATCCTGTTGTTTGATTTTGATTTTCCGTAACTGATATTTGAGTTTAAATGTAACGCTGGAAGTTACCACTTGATTGTAAAAATGTCTTTCTATTTATACTCTCTGTAATCTATCGATATCAATTAATCAAATATACAAGTATTCAAAATTGTATTACTCTATTTTCTTTTATGGTATAAGACTGACCAGCAAAGACAAATGTAAAAAAAAAAAAAAACCATGTCTTCCTCTCCCTCATCTTCAACCACCCTTCCCACCCCACCCTCCCATCCACCCCCAGTTACTTCCATGAATAATGTTGTCACTATCAAGTTTACTTCTGATAATTATCTCCTCTGGAAAGTCCAACTTGTGCCTTACTTCCGTGGCCAAGATTTATTTGGCTACCTCGATGGAACCACACCTATTCCTCCCAAAACTGTCTTTATCACCCAACCTAAAAATGGCCCCATTACCGAAATAATCAACTCTGCCTGCACTCATTGGGTTCGACAAAATAACATCATCCTTAACACTCTCATGTCTTCTCTCTCTAAAGGTGTTCTTGCACAGGTGGTCAACTATACCACTTCCCATACTGTTTGGTGTGCTCTTGAGGAAAATTTTTCTTTGCACTCTCGTGCCAAAACCGTGCAAATTTGCACACAACTGGAAACTACTACCAAGGCAGTAAAACTGCTACTAAATATTTTTTTATTTTATTAAGAAGCTAACGAGTTAGCTATTGCAGGCCAGCCCATGACATGCGAAGATTTTATTACCTACGTTCATGTAGGATTAGGCCATAAATATGACAGTTTTGTGGCCTCTCTACTTCTCACAATAGAGGCACATATCTCCCGGCATTAGCTTGCCTCGTCTATTCAGCAGGCATCCATCAACGTTGCTCAAAAGCAATTTCAGTCCTTTACAAATAGAGGACATGGTGGCTATTGTGGCAGAGGTCGGGGTCAACGTAGTGGTTCCAATAATAATACCCGGATCAATGATCAGACCACTCTGGTTTGCCAGGTGTGTAATAAACGAGGCCATTTGGCTCGAAAATGTTACCATCGCTTTGATCTCTCTTATCAAGACTCCTTTAAAACTAACAACAAACAAGTCATGGTTGCTTCAAATGGTGCAAATTGGGACATTGAATGGCACGCGGACTCAGGCGCTACTCATCATGTTACAAATGATCTCGGCAACCTAAATCTCAAATCTGAATATTACAATGGTTCAGATCATGTTCAAGTGGGAAATGGCCAAGGTTTGCACATTACAAAAATCGGTTCCTCCCAACTCTTCCTTTCTTCTTCATAACGTCATTCTCGTTCCTGAAATTCAAAAGAACTTATTATCTGTGCAACAATTTTGTGTTGATAATCATGTATATTTTGAATTTCATGACAAATATTTTCTTGTGAAGGACTACTTGGGGAAGGTCCATCATCAAGGCCAACTCAGTAATAGACTCTATCAATTCAACTCCACTTCTCGCCGCCCTCATACTCTCTCCACTTCTCACCGCCCTCATACTCTCTCCACTATCCGTGTCTCCACTCGCGCATGGCATCGGCGTCTTGAACATGCATCCCAACCCGTTCTCAACAAAGTCCTCATCAATTATAAACTTTCGACCAGAACCAATAAAAGGTCGTCTATTTGCTCCGAATGTCAAATGGCTAAAAGCCACGGTTTACCCTTTAAATCTTCTTCTCATGTTTCTCATCATCCATTAGATTTAATTTTTAGCGATGTAAGGGGACCTGCCTCTGTGGCTTCCACCACGGGTGCTAAATATTAAGCTAGTTTCCTTGATGATTATTCAAAATTTGTGTGGATGTTTCCAATCAAATTGAAATATGACGTTGAACAAATTTTTCTTCAATTCCAAGCCTATGTTGAAAAAAATTTTGAAAGGAAAATTAAATCAATTCAATTCGATTGGGGTGGTGAATACCGCCGGTTACACACCTACTTTGAACATCATGGAATCAATCATCGGGTGGCATGTCCTTACACCCACCAACAAAATGGATCGATTGAATGTAAACATCAACATATTGTCGAAGTTGGTCTAAGTTTGTTGGCTCACTCAAATCTTCCTTTAATCTATTGGGAAGATGCTTTCCACACAGCTACATACATCATAAATCGTCTTCCAACACCGGTCCTACAACACAAATCTCCTTTTGAATTAATGTATCATCGTGTGCCCGATTACTCGTTTATGTGTGCGTTTGGTTGTGCTTGTTGGCCAAATATGAGATCCTATAACAAAAATAAACTCAATTTTTGGTCTCAAACCTGCATCTTCCTCGGCTACAGTTTGGGTCATCATGGTTACAAATGTTTTGATCCCTCTACGCGTAAAACTTACATTTCAAGACATGTAATTTTTTATGAAACTCTTTTTCCATATTCCTAGCCAGTCGAGCCCGAGACACCTCCCACTTCGTCCGTGTCTCTTCCATCCACTATTACTATCTCCTCTCCTCCAAACACCACTCCTATGCAAACTACCTCATTTCCTATGGGAACACAATCTGCACATTGTTCTTCTTCTTTTGCAGGAACAAGTGATGAGATCTTGCCCAATTTGCCTCCTGAAAGTGATGCTCCTGTGGACCAGGCAATCACTGAAAATTGGTCTACATCTCAGCATGCTGTTAATAGCCATCCTATGGTCACGAGATCCAAAAATAATATTCATCAACCACGGAAACATTGATCACAGAAACAACTATTGAAGCTCAAGAAGCAACCTTATGTATGGTAGCCATCAAACATAGCCATTGGCGTGACGCTATGAATAAAGATTTGATGCACTTCTCCGAAATGGTACGTGGTCTCTTGTTGCACCCCCACCTCGTGTGAATATCGTTGGATGCTGTTGGGTATATCGAATCAAACGAAAAGCCAATGGCACCATTGAGCGCTACAAAGCTCGTTTGGTTGCTAAAGGCTTTCACCAATAGGAAGTGATTGATTTCATGAAAACCTTCAGTCCAGTTGTGAAGCATGCAACCATTCGGCTAGTTTTATCTATTGTTGTAACTTATGGATGGCCTATCCTTCAACTTGATGTACAAAATGCGTTCTTGGATGGAGATTTACAAGAAGCAGTGTTCATGACTCAACCTCAAGGTTATATTCACCCACAATATCCGCATCATGTATGCAAACTCCACAAGTCATTATATGGCTTGCACCAAGCCCCAAGAGCTTGGTTTTTAAAGCTCTCAGATAAACTCAAGCCCCTCAATTTTTGTGAAAGCAAAGCTGATAAGTCTTTGTTTATGCTAAAGACCACCAACGAGATACTTTACATTTTAATATATGTTGATGACATATAGTTTAAGAAGAATAAAACTAAAAGATTGAGACAAATAAAAAAAATATGGTTTGTGGTATGTGAAAATGGTAAGTAGCAAAACTCCTCTGTCAATATCCCATTTAAACTCACGTAAGACTTTGAAGCATGCATCAAGAATCATGAACAAGAATTTCAAGAGTTTGGGGCACTCTAGATCATGTAAAGGCCTCTTGCAATTTGTTTCTCTCTCATTTCATAAAACCCAATAAAACATGATCTTAACTCAAATTATTTTATTACTATTTACAGATATTCTAAGATACTTAATATCCAAACAAGCTCTTAAAGAATGTGAATGATCAGATGTCATGCTCACAAATACACATTGGTATATGTAGAAGATCAAGTAGATGTTGTGGTTGAAAATCAAGAGGTTTCAAACCATCTACCAGCAGCCGATATCAACGCTACAAATAAGGGATGAGGAAGCTATGATCCTACTGTTTGATTTTGATTTTTCGTAACTGATATTTGAGTTTAAATGTATCATTGGAAGTTAGCACTTGATTGTAAAAATGTCTTTCCATTTGTACTCTCTGTAATCTACCGATATCAATTAATCCAATATACAAGTATTCAAAATTGTATTACTCTGTTTTCTTTTAGATGATCAGTACTTGATCTATTACTAGCATGGAGGCATCTAAAATTATTTTTCTTTTTAGATCATGGTCCAAGTTGATTTAAATAAGTTGGATACAATGTTTATCTTTACATAATATAACTAATTTTTCATAGCAGTTTGTTTGCTCATTGTCCATTTTTTGTGCCTCAATGAGCTACAATTAATTTTAGATCAATGTATAAACATACAACAATGAGCATATATAAATGAATATGATCCTATGCCAGATTAGACTCATATATATATATGGTACATATGCATCGATCCTTCTAGGAGTTGTATGAGCTCATTGCCAGCTTGTTTCATTATTTCAGAAATTATACTTCACTTGATAAACTTTTGTTAATTTTGTGTGATCAATAACTCATGACCAATATCTGTTGATCATGTTCTTTTACAATGTTGGTTAAAGTTTGAGTACTATTATATGGTCTTTTTATAGCTGGTTGATTCATACATATTTTAAACCTCGTATGCCTTCCCATGTTTTACAAGCATTAAGTATGCTTGGGTAAGTGGATTTTTCTTACTAATGTGTTTTTGATCCCTATCTACATCATATCTAATGATTGCATGCAAGGGCATGATTTGAGTCCATTGAATTATTGTTATTATTATTATTATTAATATTAATATTAATATTATTATTATTATTATTATTATTATTATTATTATTATTATTACATATATAGATCCATTTAATCGTAGGATCAATATATAATTAGATTTTTCATATTTATTTGAGTTCATAATGTTCATCATGCAAAGGGCATGATACTGTTTCTCTGATATTGCGTGCATATGTAAGATTATTTACAATGAAATACATGCACTTTTTTTCTTCAAATGACGAGCAACAAAAATTTTAAAGAAATAATATTTGTAGTTATAGTGCACATGAAGCGTCACGCGCGCTCCTTAATTTTGAAAATTAAAAGCAAGTAAATATGAGATCTATATAAAAAATAATAATTTTTTAATGATAAATCTCACTTTTTTTTAAAATGAGTGTGCGACGTATGTACAAATCATGACTATATATAATATTACTCAAAACTTTACTATAACAAATACAAAATACTGGGCGTAATTAATTCATGCACGAATTCTATGTGCATGGAAGCAATATTTAGATGAATCTTCAAAATCCAAACATATTATTAAACATGTTCAATAATTTCCAAACCTTAAAAAAGGGCCAAAACTAGCTAGCTAGATCAGAATAGTTCCTAGATAGCCAACTGGATCCTTAACAAAAGATAATTAATTACTCACGGCGTCCCAGAAGGATCATCGGGAAGATTCATCGACGGATTTGGATCAATTTCTAGCAGCGTTCAAAATATCCTCTAGGTATCCATTCGATTTGTCATTTGGAACATACTGATTACCAGACATAGAGGCATTCTGATCTCTGGAATTATTATACATCTAACTGCCAATTGGTTGAACCACCTGAACATGAGGAAGTGATTCATAGTTGGACTGGAGATTGTCATGGAAAATAGCTGTACCGGGAGGTGCATTAATATTATTGTATTGATGACAAGCAGATTCTAGCTGGAACCCATTTTAGAAGGGTGGCATCTGAAAATTATTCCAGGCACCCATAACTTGCAGTACTTCAACCTCAACAATGGCGACACCTTCGAAACTTGAAAAATTCATCTGGTCTATATGCTTATCCCCCTCATCATGATTTACTAGTTTTGTAAGGGACAATTTAATAGGCTGTTTCTTGTCAATCCTACAAAGAACCCAATCATCCAACTGCATAACGCAAGATTTAGTGCTGAGGGTCAGTTTAAGAATAATAGAAGAATCTTAAAACACAGTACAATGCGGTTGGAAAAAGGATCACAAAATTGCTTATGATCATAGTTTTTCGATCATATTAATGGTTTAGTGATAAAATGAAAGGATGAAAAACAGATCATACGTACACTCATGCTACCTTTTGAGCCCCTTTTGCTTGGACGTGGATCCTTGACTGTATATTCATGCATAATCCAGTTAGTCTTCTTATCCTTCGGAGGTCTTCCCCTATAAAAAACCAATGCCTTCTTATACCCAACTACGGTTCCATTGGATTTGATTTCCCTGTCAGCTCTGGTGGCCTTCCAATATCCATTATGAGCAGCCTGATTTGGCCGACTTCCATTTGGATACTTTCATTCTCTTGGGGTGAAAATGTATAGTTCTGCTGAATCTGCTTCTCCATATCCCGTGTAGTATTCTTGTAATGGAAGGAAAATGTTAATTTGATACTAAAGTTATAAAAAAAATAGAATAATAATAAACCAGAAAAAAGAGCTAGCTAGCCTAATTCTTCTTATGTTTATTGCTTTGATCCTCTGCTTTTGAATGTTTCAACGGGAAATAGACACTGATGACTGCATGCATATCGTACAGATACATTGATTTGCATACAAACACTGTACCATCGATGTGGATGATTATTGAATCAAAATCTCATTGATCTTGTTTCTAAATGTATATGTACTTAATATCATGGATTTCATTATAAAACTTTGAATATTGCAGAATTACACATTCAGTCAAACGAAATGAAGCACTAGCCAACACTATGAATCAAAGGACATATTCAGCAAGTTCGCCGTCCTGTTTTCCTTAATCGCATTTATTCCTAATTATACCCATGCAAGGAAAAAGAAAAACCGCACATCAAGAAAAGGTATCTGCACAATATCTGATATGCCATGAGTCTCTCATTCAGATTAAAAATTATTAGCAAGAAAGAAACTTTATATCATGTGACGTTATGTTCAAAAGATCCAGTTAACAGCTCAAACCATGGAAGAATACCAAGAAAGAATCAGGATGTTTGAACCCTCATATTGGCATTGCTGTTGAGGGCTAATTGGGGTTCCTCTCTAGCATTATTGGCAAATGATTGAGCGGTAACAGTAGCCATGATAATCGGTTTACGTTCCTTGCCAATCTCAACCCTTATAGCAGGATTATTAGCTGAAGCAAAAGTTTTAGGAGACATAAAAAAATCTAAACTCGTATGACTTTCAGTAGGACTCTACCCTCTTATTTGTGTTTGAGTTGGATTTTCTGTTATTCTAATATTGATTAGAATATAATAATAAGAAGACTGCAATATTCATATATTCGAAATAATCTCAATTGAAGATTTTTGTTTACTGAACTTTTGTAGAACAAATTAACAACTTAGGATATTTTATATTTCTTTTTAAATTTAAAAATAATAGTATTTTTCGCATACAATATTATTTGAAAAACTAACAATTATCTTCATATTATTTTTTGTAGCAATTCATAAAAATAAATCATAGCCAATGGACTGATAATATTTTCATTTTACAAAATGCAATTATTATTTTAAGGTTCCAATTTTTGGATCATTTTATAATTGATCTTTAATTTATCATATTCACTATTTTTTTTTTTGTGATAACGCATTTTATATTGAGAAATGATATTTGTAGTCGTAGAGTGCAAAAACGCCGCGCAATCTCTTTGAAAAAAGTGAGTAAATATGAGATCTAGATGAAAAAACTATTTTTTTAAAGAAAATGCTACATGTCCCAATAAAGGGTCCTGATGGCGGGTCTCGACAAAATTTTTTTAATTTATTTTTTATTTAATGATTAAGAAAGTATTTTTTAATGATGTTGTGAATTTTTTTTAAATATTTAAGAGTATAAAAAATGTATGAAAAAAAAACCATTTGGCCTTATCAGTGACTAGGGATGTAACCGGTTTGGTCCGGTCCGGTTTTGGACAAAATTTAAGACCGAACCGGTATTAACTGTTTTGCATTTTTGAAAACTAATTACGCACTGGTCAACTTCCTAAACCGGTACTGCCGATTTTTATCGATTCTGGTCCGATTTGGTCCAATTTTTTTATTTTAATAAATTGCAAATTTTTTAAGCCATAAAATATTATTAATATATATATTTTATATTTAAAGCATATGATCAAATAAATTTTCATGCATAAGATTAAAATTTTATGTTATAAATTATAATAATATTATCTTATATATAATTATAATTTATATTATTATATATATTATACATAAAAATTATATATAATATAAAAGTATTATATATAATATTAAAAAAATTAATTTAAAATATATAAAATAGCAAACCGGTCCTGTCTAGTCCTAAAAAGTATAGAACCGGAACCGGCCAGTTTTGGAATTAAGGGAACCGGTTCCACCAATTCGGACTTGTTCAATCCAATTTTTCGGTTAAATTTTACACCCCTATCAGTGACTTCTCTCCTAAGGGTGTAGCACGACTCATTTTTTTAATTGTGGATTCACATCTTTTTCAAAATGATTGCGTGTCGCTTATGCACTCCATGATTGTATCTAGCATTACTCAATATAATACATTTTAAAAATTATTATTAAAAGAATTAATAACACTTTTTATCCTTTAAAACATTATTTTGACAAGAACATGCTTTTATTTTCTAAGATCGGGATTGCAATTAAAAATTTGAAAAGAATAATAATATTATATTTCTGTTCCAAAATGAAAATAATATTTTTAAATTTAAAGAATAATATTTTATTACTTTAGGATATCGTTTCATATTATTTCTCATAATAATGAATGATCATATTGAATACATTTTTTAAATTAATATTATTTTCATTTAAAAAACATTATACTTTTTAAAATTTCAAATTAATACTCTGTTTTTATATTTTATCATTCCAGTTACAATTATATCCATTTAGTTCTTTGAAACAATTAACAATTAATTTATTTGAAATTATTTTCTTTTATAAGAAGATGATGATGATGAATCATCATTATTATGGAGCAATGCATGTCCTGTTATGACTTCAATATATAACTTAATTCTAAACATTTCGTTTGTTATGGGTTCAATCATTCTAAATTTTCTGTTTCGTTCATTTTTTTTCAAATATAATTATAATAGTTTGTATAATTTGTTGCATAGATTTAGGATTATTTTTACATTTATCTATTTGTTGTTTTAATTGATATACATCGTAAAATTCCTATCTTCATGAAAGTGGATCTAGATTTGATGATGTTCAGCTGGCAAACCCAAACCCCCAAATAGTATGGATTCATACAGATTTATCGATGATCTCTTCTCTTTCTCTTATTTCCCTTTTATAGAGCAAAAGATAACAAGCTAAACAAATGAGAGAGCAATACGTGGCATTGAGCATGACAGAAAGTAAAACGAAATTGATACACTATTCTGACTATGTAAATGCTACTAGGACAGAAAAAATGGACAGAGAGAGTAAGCCGAATAGTGTAAGTCTAATTTTTTATTTTTTTTCAACCATTTTTTTATGCATCTTTAAATATTTTAAAAAATATATCAATTCACTAATAATCATTTTCTTAATCTTTAAATAAATAAAAAATATAATCGGTCAAAATTGTCGATTCATTTGTTTGGTTCAAAAGCATTTTCCTTCTTGTTATTCCTTAAACACAGCGTTTTCATTAAACAAAGAGGCACTTTTCTCAGTGATTGTAAAAAGTCCCAAAAATAATCTTGAGAAATATAATTAGTTTTTCTGGCAATTTTTTCGTAGCTGAAAAGAAACACTTGCGACAACACATTGCCACTGGAGATCAATATTTTTCCCAGCAAGGTTTGTTGCCATTTTGAGAGACGCGAAGTTTGTGAGCATCTGCATCATAACATACAAATCCTTTGTGAACATTACTATACGCAAGAAAAACACATCGAGCAGCCTGAGCAGAAAGCTTGTGACATTCAATGGATGACAAGTGAACAAAACAAACACAGCCAAATATATGAAGAAAATTATACTCAGGAACAACACTAAACATACAAGAATATGGAGAGTCAAATTGTAACTTTGGAGAAGGTAAACTATTGATCAAATACACAGCTATAGATAAGGCTTCTACCCAAAAATGAGGAGGTACAGATAATTCAATCAACAAAATACGAACAACATCCAAAAGATGACGATTCTTACGCTTAGTGACCCTATTCTATTGAGGGGTGTAAGGACATGAGCGTTGGGAGAGAATACCCTTAGTTTAGAGAAAATCCTAAAAATCATGAGACATATATTCCCCCCCCCCCCCCCCAAAGAGTCAGAACATAGTGTTTTAATACAAGTAGAATATTAAGTCCCAACAAACACAACAAAAGCTTGAAAAGTGGAAAACACATAAGCTTTTGATTGAAAAGTGAAACGGCTATAGTCATCAATGAAGGTCACAAAATACTTGTATTGAGCATGTGAAAGAATGGGACTCACTCCCCAGACATTAGTATGAATTATCCCAAAACATGTAGAAGCGCGATTGCTTGTAAAGGAAAAAGGTAAAGATTTGCTTTTACCAAGTTTACAAGAGCTACAATCAAAAGACACAATAGAAACGGAATTTTTATTCCCCAAATGACCTTGTTTCATAAGATGATTCAAAAAAGAAGAATTGGGATGCCCCAATTTTTTATGCCAAACATCACTATTATTAGTAACAGTAGTACAAACAAAGGAATCAAAACTAAAAATGGAAAACTAAAGAGGAAATAGGCGTCCCACTTTAGGCCCATTCACGATCACATTTCCTGGCACTTGATCTTGCACACAACAACTATTACGATCAAAATGAATCTCACAATTATTATCTATCAATAGAAATGAAATTCGTAGATAATTCTAGTGACACAAATACATTGTTGAAAGAGGACCTCAGAGTTCCAATTGCAGTGATAGGAAGAGTATTACCATTGGCTATTTGAATGTGCTGGTCACCCTTATATTTATGAATATCATGTAAAGTATTGGCATTTCCAGTCATATGATTGGAAGCTGCAGAGTCACCAACCAAGGAGAGGTGAGGAAATTTCCCTTACCTTGAAGACCAAGCGCAAAGAAAGTGGAAACAATCATCTGTTGGACCATCTCAGGTGTAAGAGTCGATGAAAAGCTAGCTGTAGGTGGCTACCCTGGAGCAGAAAGAAATTAGATAACAGCTAAATTAGCCTAGGTAGCAGTATGAAATCCTTGGCCCTGTCGATTCTGAGGTCGCATGCGACAGTCTTTAATAATATGGCCCTTCTTTTTGCAATAATTGTAGAATTTTCAACTGCAATGCTTTGCAATATTCCCAAATTCCTTGCAACTATAGCATTGTATTTGTGTCTTAGATCTTCCTTTCCCTTGAGCAGCATATGCCACATTAACCATCTTAGTTGTTACAGTTTCTTGAGTGAGTCCATGTTGAGTAGCAAGATGTTGTTCTTCTCTCAATAATTCTCCCAAGCACACATCCAGGGAAGGAACAGGATTACGATTTATCAAACCAGCTTGTGCAGTCTCAAACTCAGGTCTTAGTTTCATCAAGAATTGATCACTTTGACTCTCAACATGAACAACTTGGAATGCATCTAGGGCGACTTCCTTAGGAATTTTAGAATACACTATTCCAGAATATTCACTTCATAAATTCAGGAATCCAGCATAGAACTGTTCAATAGAGAGATTACCTTGTCTGTAGTTGGAAATCTCTAACTCAACTTGAGTGCAGTATTGTCTTCATAATATATGCATCTAAAATAGTCCCATATCTCCTTAGCAGTAGTAAATGATCAAAGATTGTTTACCATATGTGGTTCAACAGAACTTAATAGCCAAAAAAAAATCTTCACATCCTTGTTGGACCAAGAACTAAGTTCTTGCCACAAAAGACCCATCCAAGTAACGCTATAATTCATTTCCTTTCACAAACATTCAAAACTGAAATTTCCAACTTCCATAATTCTTTCCATTAAATCGAATGATTGAATTTTCACTGAGATAATGACCACAAAATCAAAATGAGTGGGAAAAAAATTGTTGGCGATAGACAACACAAAGAACATTGACTTGAAAATGCTAAAGCCACTGCTAGAAAATACTACCAGAAAATGCACCGAAAACTTGAGAAAATCTCTTTGCAAAAGCCTACACAGAGAGCCCGATAAGAGTGCATCAAAAGTGGCAAAAAAAAAAACACCTCTAATGAAATAGAAACTGTCGAAATTTCCAGTAGCCACTGACTCACTAACCGAAAGCTCCAAAAAGGCCAAAAAACACTGCTAAAAAAAATAGAGAGTGTCGACAACTGTGTAGAAAGAGTTGCCGAGAAAAAATTAACCCAGAAAGTGAAGGTAGAGAGTGCCGACACAAGCCAAAGAACCAAGATAAAATACTAGTATGTGCCAATGGACCCAAAAAGCACTAATCTAAAAACAAACAGTGCCAACACAAGCAAAGGAAGTAATCTGCCGAGACAAAAAATTGCCTAGAAAATTCTAGGGCTCCAGTACCATGTCAAGTTTGCTTGAATACCTCTCAAATGAGAGCTTCTGTATATTATATAAACTGTCAAGCCCTAATTACAGCCTACTAATCTTTGTAAAATAGGAAAGAATAAAGCAATACAAGAAAGGAAATAAAACTTAAGTTGGCGCCTATACACATATATACAACTACTACTATTTATAGCCATATATATTTACTACCAAATATAGATATCATTGACAGCAAGAAATACAGATTTCAGGCAAGCTTTTCTCGCATGAAATAATTTGTACGTTCTCTATTTAGTTTGAAACTAGTACGTTTTCTCTGTAGAAAGGAAAAAACATCTCATAATTTATTTAACCAGAAGAGAGAAAATAATATACTTTTAAATTAGTTGGTCGGGGAAGAAATGGTTAATTATAAAATACAATATGATTTGACATGTTTCCTTTAGTTCCAAATTAATTGGCTATATATGTGTGTGTGTATATATTTATCATTCAAGTCTTATTTTCTTTTCATCGGATTATATCATGCAGGATTTTTAAAATTTCACTACAATAAAACCACCATTTCCGAAGAGGTCTACTGACGTTGTCTCATGTTGCCGCACAATATAACGAGAGCGAAATTGTCTCCTCTCTTAACCTTCAGAACTCTCGTGAGTTTGTTGGCCTGAAATAATTTGTACATTCTTTATCTAGTTTGAAACTAACTATTAAAAACTTCATAGGTATGGAGAACTTGCATAAGACCCCAAAGAGACTTCTTTGCACCATTAGTAAAAATGACCGCGTCATCTGCATACATGAGATGAGAAACCAAAGGTGTATTGCGTGGTTGTGTAAAATTCATCTCTCAAAACTGCTTTGATTAATAAGACGAGAGTGCACTTCTTGCAATATAATAAAGAGGTACGGGGATAAAGGATCTCATTGACAGAGTCATTTTTCCCCTTGAAAGAAACCACTTGTCGTGCCATACATCACAATGGAGTATCATGGAGAAGAAAGACATGCTTTAATCAATCCACACACCTGTGAAGAAAATCCAAAGGAAGCTAACACTTGTAATAGGAACTCCCAATCCACACGATCATAAGCTTTTGTCATGTCAATTTTCATTAAAATATTACCACCAACAACTTTCCTATTAATCGAGTGAACCATTTCTTGTGTGAGACTGATATTTTCAAAAATACTCCTATTTGGAATGAAAGCACCTGATTCCTTGGAGATCATCTTTGGAAGCAAGAGGCTCAGGCAAGAGACTATTATCTTTGAACAAACTTTATAAAAAAATTGAACACAAAGAGATAGGGCAGAACTTATCAAAACCTGATGGTTTGTCCACCTTCAATATCATCACCAAATAAGAGGACGTAAAGGTTGTGGCAATGTTACACCCTAAAAAAATTCAGACACAGCTTCAAGCAAATCTTCCTTAATAATCGACCAGCAGGCAATATAAAACCTAGACCCAAACCCGTCCGGCCCTGGGTTGCTGGAGCTTGGGATACTATGAGTAGCTTCTCTGAGCTCCTCCATAGATGGCACAACAAGTAAACAATGATTATCCTTTGCCCGAACCACTGGAGAAATAAGATGTTCTAAATTCGGCAGTGTACCATATCTCTCCTTTAGCAAGAAGCCTTGAAAATAATTTACTACCCCTAGACGGATATCTTTAGAACAACTAATCAATTCCCCACTTGGAAGCCTCATTTCTGAAATGCTTAGCTTCTTTTTCTTGTTAATGACTGCATGAAAGAACTTGGTGTTACGGTCACCGTCCTTCAACCAGTTCACCTTAGCCAAATGCGACAGCCTTAAATTCTCTCTGTCCAGCCAAATATTCAGCTCCAGCTTAGAAACAAGAAGATTTGGTTAAACTCCCTCATTAAACTCAGTTTGAAGTGATTCCTCAAAACTGGAAATCCGAGTTTCTAGGTTTTGTATGTGGTTAAGAGTATAGCCAAACACCATTTAAATCCATTCCCTAAACACCACTCTGAGTCTCTTAAGTTTGCCCACAAACTTCCATAGACCAACACCATTACTCGGAACGTGCCAATTAACCTCTACCAACTTTAGAAATTCGGGATGCTCGGTCCACATTTGTTAAAATCTAAAAGGCGCAGGCCCCCTTATACCTTAACAGACATCCAATTTAATCACCATTGGCGAGTGATCCGATGTAGTTCTAGGGAGATATTGAGTAGTCGCTTGTGGAAATCGAATTAAGCAGTTTGTATCCATTAAACTTTGATCCAACTTCACCTAGCTCCTCTTTAGGCCTTCCTGACCATTGCACCAAGATAAACTATCACCTTGCGTAGTCATATCAACCAAACCACAACTTATGATCCAAACATTAAAGTCTTCTATACGCCCACATGAACGCGGCATTCCCCCTCTACATTCACTATCTGATCGAATAATGTTAAAGTCGCCACTAACAACCCAAGGTATACTTAAATTACTATTCCCTTCTAATTCAGCCCATAGATCTCTTCTAGCCATCTAATTACATTTGCCATACACAAATGTCAAAAACAATTCTTGGTCCTCATCCTTTACTTTCAAAGTAATAAACGGATTACTCATTCGAGAAACCTGGACCACCACCTCATTGCACCACATGACCTAGATCTTCCCCTCATGAGATTCAATAGTAATAAACTGATCACACATGAACTGTTGAGGAAAGTTGCGGACATTGCTGGTAACTGTAAAAGGTTCAAATAAGGCCACTACTTTTGGCTTATATTTCGAAATCAATTTCCTTAATCTTCTCGACGAAGTCCCAACTCCTTGGACGTTCCATGCAAAATATGGACCAATCATAAATTCAGTTTTAAGGGACAAGACACCACCCTTTTGGAACTCCTTTCTTTCCCTATCTTCACTCGTCTACCTTCCTTGGAATTTTCATGAACCTCAGAATTTGACATAGTTTCTTTAAGATCAACCAACGAGGGATTGTCATCGTCATTCCCTCTTTCTGAATGTGGTCCATCCACCTGGTCTAATTCATTCCCAAATTCATCCAGAGGCACTGTCTCAATTTCCACCTCTTCACCCCAGTCAGGCTTCTCACCCCTAATCTTGCTTCACCGATAAAAGTTAGCTCCAAGGTAGGAGGAGAGTCCCCCACCATAGGACCAGTGGTGCTGCCCGACTTATTTTGCACCTCATCGTCTTCTCTCCCTTGATCATCATTCACCTTAGTATGGAAGGTTTCTCCTGCATCTTCCTAGGTTAGCACCCCTCCTTTATCCGCTGCATCCAAGTCCTCTTTGTCCACACCTACACCCTCGTTCTGAACTCCCTCAATACTCGCAGAAGGTCTATCTTCTTTGTCATTAGGCCTCATCTCTACATGTATTATTTCTGGAACACTCTACTGTTCTTGCAAATCCCTCGTCGTGTTTTCAATTTCTCCCATCTTATCCTTTCCTTTAGATTCAAGCTTTGGCACCTTGACCAATTCTTGGTCTAGTTTAGTCCCTTCTTAAGGCTTCAACATTTTTGCAACTTTCTACAGTTTTTTGTCAGGCCCCCCTTAATATCTGCATGATTTATCAATGTATCCATATTTCTTCATCGAGAGCAAAAGGCAGGGAAAGTTTCATAGATAATTTCTTGTTTCCAACTCGTCGACTCTCCTGCCACCCCAATCTGAAAAGAATGTAAAGGGGCTAGAGATGCATCCATTTCCAAACAGACTCTCGCTCCATCTGTCTGCGTTGCACAACTCGTTGCATTATCCATTCTCAAAAATTTTCCGATCGGTGCAGTGAGCGTCTTTAGCATTGATAAATGAAAGAAGTTTGGTGGGAGACCAGGAAGAACCGCCCAGACAGGAACTCTAGAAGGTTCATCCTCTTCATTAAAAAAATAAGTCCATTTGTACAAGCGGTATTGCACCCTGTCAATCTCACTGGCTTCCCTCGAAAGGGCTTTGTTAAAATCATCTTCTGATGCCATTCTAACGAAAACATTACATGGCCTTCTCACCGTCGAGACAATTGGCTACCCATCAAGACCCTAGCGACTGCGCATGAAAGATCTAATGGTGTCAATGGAAGGTCGCATCCTCAAGAACTACAGGACCATGGAGAAACGAAATGGTTTGGTAGAGCGATCTATCCCTTCTTTGGAGAAACAAAAACAGACCTCGCCATCTATTACCTTTGGGGGTCGAAAAGGGACATCAATCTCTTGTAAAGGTTGTGGAGCCACTGTAACCAAGCTAGGGAACGTCCGAGGGTGGCCTGCCTATGAAGGCAAGGCCTCAGCGGCCGCCATGTAGCATGTGAAAATTAAAACCCTAACAAAGTGAAAAATTGCCAATATGGAAAGTTATGTGCCAATCATCATTCATTCATGATTAACATGGGCATGCCACGATTCTGGTCGACTCAGTAATTCTATTAGGCATAGTTCTGAGTAGTATTACATAATGTACGTACATATTTACACATAATACTATATATATTGAGTTCCATCCCTAATTTTTACTTCTTTTTTAAATTTGAATTAAGTTTTAAAATCTTCATCATTTCAATAACTATCACATTAGTACGTGTATATATATATACATTGTGCATAAAATTATAAGTACTATAGATTGCATTTTCAAACCAACAATATATCCTCCTGTTTTTCGAAGAAGGCTTCATATGCTTCATGAACCTTTTCTTTGCATTTATTCTGGCATGTTAACTCATAATCCAAGTTTTATCCAAGCTGCGCAGCTTGGACAAATATATAGCTATAGCTTGGACAAATACATGTTTTGAAAAACCATTGATAGTTAATTAATCAACATTACCACGGTACCGTTTTAATTATTAGAGTTCATTAATTACATCTCAAATGTCCTTAATTACTATTAGCTAGCTAGAATTCATCCTGGTTCATGTACATCATTTATTTTCCTCTTTGGGTTTTGAATATTATTCGTGGGGTTATATATTCGGTCTGATACCAATTTCTTATTGCAATTGAGAGCCCTTTTTCAGAGTCTGCAGGCAGGCATATAACATGCAGTCTGTTGTGGGGTAAAGGGGGCTTATATATGTACATTCCAGTTTCCTTGTCGCTGGGTGATTGAGAAAGTAGGGATCTAATGCAAAAATTATCTGTGGTGTGCAAATTAAAAATATCAAACAAAAATTATCAACATCTAATACCCACATCAACACGTCCACAAAATGCAGATCCAGAAAACAATCTCGTGCAAAAAAGGACTAGATTTCATATTCAAACATCTAGAAATTAGTAAACAAACAAAAAGCCCTATTTTTGTAAAGCAACAAGTGTGAATGAAGGGGGAGAGAGGCAAATTCGTTGCAGCCATACCTGTGGTGACGAAAGGTACCCAAGAGTCTTGGTTGACAATCTCGACGTCCGTGGTGTGAAAATCATTGAAAAACTCCAACTGCCCAAAGAACAAATTGCACGGCACAGATTTTGTATAGGGAGGAGAGGACAACCCTAGCTTCCGCGGAAGGAAAATGAAGTGGAGTATGGGCTTTGGGAGGTGATCGAAAATGGAGATCAAGCTGTGCGGGGGTGGTTGGATTAGGCTAGTACTCGGGAATGGGGGAAGAACAGAGAAGTGGAGAAGGGAATGGGTAAGCTAGTTTCGGGGGGGAAAATAAAACATTTCGTGTTTTGGTGCCCCAGACCTTTTTTGCAATGATGGTTAGCCTATTGCAACAAGTTTTTTCTTTTTGCGGCGAAAAACTTCGTCGTAAAAATCTCATAAATTGCTACAAATAACAAATTTAGGTGCCATATTGCAAATGGATGTTAAAAGGCCGCGACGACTTTCAAATTGTTGCAAAAGTTCACCTATTGCGGCGAATTTATTTGCAACAAAATTTAAATCGCCACAATAGGGGCTTTTCTTGTAGTGTGCAAGAAATGCAAATATATAGCCATCAAGGACGAAACAGTGGATGAGACTCCTTTTTATCGAATTTGCTCTACTTTGTTGTTTTATGAATCATATATACTGGAGATTATAATTAATTAGTCTGTGACTTAATATTAGCCTTTTACATGAGTTACACGCCTAGCTTACAATTAATTAATGGATTGAATCCTAATTTGTTCTACATACTAGGCGTGTAACTGTAAAAGGCTAATATTAGGCTAATATTTTATCATGTATATATTAATATACAGTATGTGAAATATATAATTTTTTATATTCTAAGTAATTCTTGTAAACTTCAAAATAGTTTAATTGATTCATATATTTCTTAACATTCAAATTATATAAACATTATATAAATGAAACAAGCTTGCAATTACGAGCTGCTATGATCAAAAAATAAATATGGGGAACTTAATTAAGTGTAATATATGTGTGTGTGTGTGTGTTCAAATTTCTCTAGTAAATATAGGGAAAGAATGATGCAGATCAATGAAATTAGATATATAAAGAAAAACTCTATATATTTTAGCAAGAATATTTAATTTGCAGTTGAAATTTAAAAAATCTAAATCTTATAAATGATCAAATCCGAAGATTGTAGGTTTTATTTAAATGGTAAAACTTGATTTGTAAGATTCAAATTTTAAAATTTATTTCATAAATTTACTAAGTGCGCTGACCTATACACTAGTTTTAGAATAAAAATTGTCAACACATACATATGAATATTGAGGAAACACGAAGATATACTTGGATCGATATTGAAGATCATTCATCTCTCCCACATAAGGTTGACAAATATCGATTGAAGTTTTATTAGGAATTAATAAAAACCATCTACATGAATCCGGTAGAAAATGTCAAGCAAATTATAAATAAATTAAGCTGCCAAAACTAGATCATCATCCTATATAAACGTCAAGTCCTGTAATAATACTTAAGTTCCCTCAACAAATTAAAGATCAGTCGTCAGACTCTTCACTGCCATCACTATCATCAGGATTATTATTTGGGACACTACCGGGAAGATGCACATACGACTCTTGGTAAAAGCTATAACTGCTAGGATCCAATTGAGATGGCAAACTCATCCACAGATCCTCTTGGAATTCACTCGATTCATTTAGATAGTTAGACCCAAAGACTATCTGATCTGTGGAATTATAAACCCAGTTGGACCACCCAATTGGTGGAACAATCGTGGCAGGAAGATCGGGAAGACTTGCATAATTGAAGTAGCCATTGAAAGTAGCCCCAGTATTGAGAGCATGAGCGTTACCGCATTGAGCAGCAGATTCTGGCTGCTGGAACCCATTTTGGAAGGTACTGGCCTTGGTGATCCGCATATTATCCCAGGCACCTATTATTGGTACTTCAACATTAGCAATGGCGGCAGCTGCGAGATTTCCACAATTCATCTTATCTATATGCTCATCATCCCCCCCATCATAATCATCTTGCAGAGAAGTTGAACCAACCATCGCAGGAACGTTATCTTCAATTTGAATTTTGGTTGATTTGACAGATTTTTTATAAATCTTGCATAAGACCCAGTCATCCAACTGCATAGTAGAAGATTTAGTGTTGATCATGGTCAGTTTTTGAGAATAGAATTAATAGTCTTAAAACGAACATATATATTACTAGTGAAAGGATGAAAAACTATGTACCCTCATGCCATTTGAGCCTCTTTTGGTACAGGGTGAATCCTCGACTCTAAATTCGTGCATAATCCAATCAGTCTTGTTACCCTTTGGAGCCTTTCCTATATAAAAAACCAATGCCTTCCTATACCCAACTATGGTTGCATTGGATTTGATTTTCTTGTCAGCTCCGGTGGCTTTCCAATATCCATCACCAGCAGCTCGATTTGGCCTTCTTCCATTTTGATACTTTCGATCTCTTGGGGTGAAAATGTATTATTGATCTTCTTGATAATCCTTGTATTTTGCTTTTAATGGAAGAAATTCAAGTGTTACTTTCATAGTTCAACTTCTGATCTTTAATATTAAATAGTCTTAATTTAAGCTCAAAGTATCGAATGTGATCATATCTGTATGCACCACATGCAATATGCACTCACAGGCAAGATAATTAGTTCTACTTGATTAATTGCACATGATTCAGTCAAACGAAATGAAGCACTATCCAACGTGATGAATTAAACAAAATTGAAGCTGAACCTGAATATTTGTTTAATTTCATATATTTATTCCCTTCTAGTTTTGCTAAGTGCATTCGATTTTTGGTATATCCGGACGGTTGTGAGAAATTTGGATCCAGTTATGGATCCGGTTTTATGACCCGGTTATCAGCAATGGTCCCTTTTTAAAAAGAAATCCAAATTCAGCAGAAATGCTTTTGCAGTAATATTTAAGTATCGACTGTATCTTCATAAGCTTATATTTAAAGTAGCGACGATAACATTGCCCAACCACAGATCTAAAAGAAATCCTCCGAACTTCAACACATGCATACAAGTATATATATTTACACACATTACACACACACACACACACACACACACACACACATATATATATATATATATATATATATCTATATATATGACTCATGAAGTCAAAGAAATATATATATTCTACCAGAAAAAGCAGCCACGGCGTCGTCCTAAGTCACTGGCTATTATTGCAGAGTTATTTCTCAATCTGATCTTGGCCTTATCCACATGCCCTTTGGGTATGATGATCTTGAGCATGGCATACCGTAAGCAACCATCGTCTTGGTTTGTTCCACATTCACATCCTCCGACTGTTGGATCCTCTTGATGAACCTTCCACAACTTGGACTTTCAACGATGATGAATAAAAAGTTTATTTATTTATTTTGCATTATTATTTATTTATTTATTTTTAAAAAAAAACTTTTAAAAGTGTTTAAATTATTATTATTTTTTAAATCTGGGCAATTTAAACATGATATCATAATTGTTTTTTAAAAAAGTGCTATAAAAATATTTTTTAAGTTTAAACTTTTTTTTTAAGTATTAATAAATCCGGATATTAGCCAAAAAAGAAAAAAAAAACCGGTTATTTGGATTGAATTTAGTTATCCCTCCGCATTATTTTCAGATTAATCCGGGCAAATAACTGCTCGGTTTTTAGAATTCGGATTCAGATCCGGATCCGGTTATGCCCAAATATCCAGATCCGGATCTGGTTGCACACTCCTACAACAAATTAAGAAACACTTTAGGTTGAAAGAAAATAATTAGCTCACAAATGCTATCTAATGGAATTACACGTACAATAAAAAATAAAATAAAATAAAAAAAGAAATCTATAGAGAACCGACCATATAAAAACCCACGAGTAGATACACAAATTACAAATAACCACTCGCACATCTAACAATATATATGTAACAAAAATAAAAGCCAAACGAACATGATAAGTGTAAACCATAAATCATATATATCTACAGATACCAAGATCATGATAAAGATAAACCACATTCATTAATGATAATTATGAAAATAAGACTATTCCACAAAGATAATATCCATGATTACTAGATAGGAATTACAACCGTTAAAAGTTCAAAATTCCTTGACTAAAATTACATCAATCCAAAACTAAATCATCCAAAGGTGGCTAATTAATCCTTATCGGTGGTCATTGGCTAGTATACAACCTAGCACCTAAGATTAGTCAAACGTACAATTTGGGTCTTCTGAATGGTTATTCTGATCAGGAAGCTGCAAATTATCCGCAAACAATGTATCAGCGTAATCGAAATCCAAACCTTGCAAATATTTGAAGTTTTCAGAATTAGGATACGTAGGGTCCCAAACTGGCTCAAAGACATTCTCTGTGTAATCCACCAAAGGAGCTGGAGGCCTAAAGTCAATTGCAGGTTGAACCATCTGAGCAGGATCAACCAATGCTCCTTCGTGATATGGATGATCATCATGTAGATTACTGCTGAATTGATGAACAATTGCCGCCATTGGTTCAGGATGATCTATAATATTGGCATTCTCCATACTTGAAGGAGTCTGATCATTATTCTCCGAATCATCAAGGATAGATGTTTCATTATTCACATCCCCTCCAGCACGTGTTTTGGAGAATTTTTTGATGTTCTTCTTAATCCTACACAAAACCCAGTCATCCAACTGGACAGTATACATAATTTAATGACGTCAATTAGTAATTTAAAAATGAAATATTTTTTAAGAAGGAAATAAATCATACACAAGACAATATTACTACAAGAAACAACATTACTATGTACAAGAATATTTGTTTGAAAAAGAACCTCAACACTAAAATAAAATTCAGAAAACTAGAACATATGAAAGGATGAAAAACAAGATACCCTCATGTCATTTGCTTCCCTTTTGTTTCGAGGAGGATTATTCACTGTAAATTCATGCATAATCCAGTTTGTTTTGACACCATTTGGAGGTTTTCCTCTGTAGAAAACCAATGATTTCTTAAACCCGATTAGTTTTCCGTAGGAGTTGATGATTGGCTTGTCAGCTCCTGTGGCCTTCCAATATCCACCATTGGCTGATCGATTTGGACGACTTCCATTTCGATACTTTCGATTTCTTGGAGTGAAAAAGTACCAATGATCCGTTTGTCCATAATTCTTGAATATCTCTTTGAATATGAACGGAAAGATAGAGTTAGAGTTGCAATATAATATGTCAACAAAATTATAAAAAAAAAATATAATAATAAAAAAAATGACTTACAAAATAGTATACAAACACATGCATCCAATGACGAAGAGTCTTCTTTGATCGCATGGTTAAAGTTTTTTTTTTATTTGCATGGTCCAACATGACCAGATCATAGATACAGCATGTATATCATATGAATAAATAGACTTGCATGCAAATAGTTGTCCTATCATGTTAAAATTAAAAAGGAATCAAAACATATTAATAATAATATATATATAAACGCCTTGCCTGTATGCGCGCGTGCGACATGAAAGAAAGAAAGAAAGAAAAACGCATGCATGCAGTAGTTTCAAGCAAAACATATATGCCCATGAATATGATGATTAAATCGGTCGACGTAACTACACGATATATATAATCTCTAGGTAGCTAGCTCAGATTAAAAATGAGGAAAAGTATTAGAGATTTATAAGGACCTGAAAGAAACTCGGGTTTGTGGCGATATACGTTAGCCGACACGATCCGGCTCACCGGTACTGGCTGGTTCGATATCTTTTTCTTCAGGTAATACCCGACGAGCTCGACATCTGTTGGGCAGAACCTATATCCAGGAGGATAGTGTCTGAGATGTTCTTCCAACTCCTTGATGCTGGGGTTATGGAAACCATCAAAGAATACTGGTGTGAGTAAGGTTTGGGGTTGATTTGGGGAGTTATCAACCGGCGCTGCTTGTGGGGTAACCGAAACGTCCATTACATTGACTGGGAAAGAAGACTGCAGTGTTGATCGATATACTACGTCGGATTCAAGGTTTGAACTTCAAATCATGACCCGGGAAGGTTTTTATAATTAGTCTTTCTGGCCAACATAATATAATTGTACTAGGAAACATTTATCTTTTAAGTTCCTGTACGTTGAATAACCTATACGTGTAATACCCAGCCCCTTTGGTGAACGACGTCGTTTAGGTAAGGATCCCCTTGTCCTTTCATTTTTTTTCCCTCCCTCTCCTCGACAGTTACCTCTTCCGAGTCCCTCTCCCCCATTTTTTCTCCCTCCCCGAGTTCCACGTCCCCAGGCCTCTTCAACTTGTTTCTCCCTTCAAGTTCTCTCTCAACAAACTCTCTCTATCCATGCTTTTCATGCTATCGGTTCTCTCTCTCAGAGTCTCTCCCGTTGGTTGCATCACCCACCGTAAACCAAAACAATACCACTCACAATAGCCCTTTTTTTTTCAACACAGCCACTGTACAAAACCAAACCATCGACGCTCAACCCATGTTCGGCCACCCGCGCACGTCCCCAAAACATCCTCTGTTTTCATAACCAAAAACAGAGCAGCGGTTCTTCCAATGCACGGCAATCCCGCGAGCCTCCTCAGCCATCCAACTCCACAGAAAACACCGCCCAAGCCTCCACCCTACGGTTGCCACAGTTCAAGCACAGTAAGAACACTGTAGGCCGCTGCCGCTGCACACACACACACTCTCTCTCTCTCTCTCGATATCACGTTTCTAACCACCTTTGAATATCTCAGCCGCTTGGCCACCGCTACCCGCTGGAAAAATATTCTCCATCACCGGACACCGACCACGAAACACCCCTCCCACCTCACGGTTGCATAGCCTAAGACAAACCACCCACCTCGGTATTTTCCTCCCCTCTCACAGTGTTTTCTCCCTCTCTCCGGTCTCTCTTTCTCTCACACAGAAGTCCCACCACCGTTGAACCCAGTCGCGCCGCCGTCGAGATCCACCCAAACCGCCACCACACGTAGCCTCACGGTAAGGATCAGTGCACTGCTCCTCTCTTCTCGGTGAAGTCTGGTTTACAAAATGAAAATATTGTCTTTGGTAAAGGAGAGTGATATTACGTTTGTGGCCTTATTTTACAATTGGGTTTGGGCTCTTCACGTACTGGGCTTTATTTTATTTTATTTTTTAAGTGCGCTCAGTTTATTTCAAAATAGTTAAGAAACTTTATTTTTATAGCAAATATTCAAGGGATTTAAATTATGTTATTAATCATTAAATTTTAAATTTTTATTTCAGAAGTAAAAGTAACCGTGTAATTTTCATTAAATGAAATTTTATTGTTTACTGTAATAGATTTTTGGTATAATTATATTAACTAGTATTAAATTCTTTATAGTTAGATTTCAGTAGTAAAATATTTTAGGGTTCAAAGTATTAGTCAGAGAGATTAAGTGGATATCGATTCACTTGGAGAGTGATGATATTTAAGGTTGCAAGAATCTTAGAAGTTTTAGAAAAAATAGTTTATTTTGGTATTTTTAAGCTTAAATATCAAAATACGTGTTTACTTGGAGATTTACGTAAGTTACGTGTCTAATTTTATAGGTGAAGATTGATATTTGTTCGGTACTGTTGTGAAAAAATTTAAAAAAATTAAAAGTTTACATAAACAAAGTTCCTATACTAGACTTTGCATAAAAAAAATATGAGAATTCCTTAGGACCGGTCCGGCTGTTATTAGCCAAATAACAGCCTGCCAATCACTTTGTTCCACGTATGACTTCCATTACACTTATCCTAAACCAGCAAACATCAGAAAAGGGCAATCTCCCTTCTACGATTTCAACCCGATGGAACTCCCCTCCCCCCTTCGTCGAATCTCAACCCGAAGGAACTCTCCAGGAACCGCGTTGGTTTCGTCAAATCTCAACCCGAAGGAGAACTCCCCACAAATCCAGAACCCCTAAATCTCAACTCTCAAATCTTCTCCTCGTGCCCTCACGAAACCCAAAGCCCATAAACCAGTCCACCGACGTTGACCCTCCTCCTCAAATCACAATCTGTCAAATGTATTTGATTTTAAGAAAATAATTTTTCATTGTTGTTGTTGTGAATAATCGACTCGTTTGAGATAAAAGCTTACAAAAGTGGATTGAATGAACCAAAGATGAGGAATGAAGAATCGTTGGTATAAAAAAGAAAAAGAAAATGAAGAATCGTTGGTATAAAGGAAGAGAAAGGTCGTCAACCGCCAGATTTGGAACTGAATCAATGGTTGATCTCTGTCGCACAAGTTGGGTAGGGGAGTTTTTGGGGATGGGGCTTCGGTGGAAGAGGGAAGAAGAAAAGGGGATGACCTGCCGCCCCGTGAGAAACGTCGCACCATGAGAAACACGCTCGAGTTCCTGCCGCACCGTGAAGTAGAGCTCCGTTGCGGCTCTTGGTCGATCTTCGTCGCACAGGTTGGGTAGGGGAATTTCTGGGGTTGGGGGCTTTGGTGGAAGAGGGAACAAGAAGAGGGGCTCGTGTCTTGGGCAGTGCAAATGAGAAAGGGGCTAGTGTGGTCTAGCGTATACATCTTTTCAGTGTATTCCTTACGTGTCTTGAGTTGAATGGAGGGCTGGTTTTTGGAGATTAATAGCCGGACCGGTCTGAAGCACTTCTCAAAAAATATTCATGTTTTTGTTATGAAAAGAATTTTGAAACAACTTCAGTTATTTGTTCAGCATTACTCATGAAATATGTATAAAAGAGAAAAATATTTTTGTCATGACTGGTGTAGACATGAGCAAATTTATGGTATTTTGTTTTGACAATACAAAAAGAGCGAATATGAAATCTGAAAATTTGTGCATGTTTTGTGAAGATGCTCTGAATCAGTTTTGAATATGTGAAAATGATATGAAATTGTTCAGTACTTTGTTTTGATATGATGTGGCATTTGAAAACTTTTGACATGATTTTCTGATTTAGTATTTGATTATGTTTCTAGTTATGATCCGATGATTCTGATTTTGATTCTGTTTTGCTCTGATATATGGCCCTGTCACGGGTGATAATAGTGATATCTAGTCCTGTTGCAGGATATAATAGTGACCTTTGGCTCTGTCACGGGATGTAATAGTGACCTCTGGCCCCACCACTGGATATAATAATGGTTTCTGTTTTGTGTGTAAACGCTTTGGTATCATGGTGATTTATGTTCTGCTTAGCTTTCCACAAAATGCACAACCCTACCACGGGGGTTAAACATGGTCTCTGTTCTGCTATGATATGACATGATATGATACGACAAGATAAGATGATGATGTTCAATCATGTTATGCCAAAGGACATTTTTAAATATGAACATTTGAAACTGTCACTTTGATATTCTAATAACATGTTTTTAGATTTGCATTTTTGAAAAGACTAATGTTTACATACCAATATATGTTTTCTGCTTATTGTATTGTTAATAACTCATTTCTTATCTCCACAACATTTTTCTGATGATTTGAATAATTCAGCTGAGAATCAAGATTATAGAGCATGAGTGAGATGGTTTAAGCATAAAAGGTTTATATGAGTAGTGAGAAATTTTATTAAGTAATCTTGTCGTGTTTTGATGACTTGGTATTTTGGTATGTTGATTATATTGAGGTAGTTGGTTTGAAACAATAATTGTTCTATGGCATTGAGAATTTGGAGTCTATAAATATATGTACTATAATATATGATATTTAAGTGAAAGGTAGTAACCCTCGGACCCCATCTGGGATAGGGGAGTTAAGGTACGTGTCCTAGTTGACTAGTTCTTGGACAACGTATGCAAGCGCGCTACGTACCACAAGATGTTTTATTCCCAAAAATCTATATATATATATATATTAATTAATTAATTTGTAGATAATTAAAAGAAGCCCATGCATATCAAATATATCTCACATAAGAATTTGTAGTTATCTAATCTACTCTACAATTAGCAGAAATCTCATAAATCCTTATCTATTTCACATACGTACGTACGGTAGGAGAATTTTGATCTCCATCGACAATTCATTCTGTATGAAGTCCTCACTTAGAAAAGTCAGACGAACATATATTTATTTAGAAACCAAAAAGGACTAATGAATAGATGAGCATACTCTGTCAAGAAAAATTCTATTCATCATTCATATACACTGCTTCTTCTTTTTTTTTTAACTAAATGTGTGATATATGAATGATGAGTAAAACAATTCAATTAGTTTAAGAAAAATAAAACTAAAAGATTGAAACAAATAAAAAAAAAAAATATGGTCAGTGGTATGTAAAAATGATAAGTAGCAAACCTCCTCTATCAATATCCCACTTAAACTCACGTAAGACTTTGAAGCATGCATCAAGAATCATGAACAGGAATTTCAAGAGTTTGGGGCACTCTAGATCACGTAAAGGCCTCTTGCAATTTGTTTCTCTCTCCTTTCATAAAACCCAATAAAACATGATCTTAACTCAAATTATTTTATTACTATTTACAGATATTCTAAGATACTTTTAATATCCAAACGAGCTCTTAAAGAATGTGAATGATCAGATGTCATGCTCACAAATACACATTGGCATATGTAGAAATCAAGTAGATATTGTGGCTGAGAATTGGGAGGTTTCAAACCATCGACCAGCTGCCGATATCAACGCTACAAATAAGGGATGAGGAAGTTGTGATCCTGCTATTTGATTTTGATTTTTCGTAACTGATATTTGAGTTTAAATGTAACGCTGGAAGTTAGCACTTGATTGTAAAAATGTATTTCTATTTATACTCTCTGTAATCTATCGATATCAATTAATCAAATATAGAAGTATTCAAAATTGTATTACTCTATTTTCTTTTATGGTATCAGACTGACCAGCAAAGACAAACGTCAAAAAAAAAAAAAAAAACCATATCTTCCTCTCCCTCATCTTCAACCACCCTTCCCACCCCACCCTCCCATCCACCCCCTGTTACTTCCATGAATAATGTTGTCACTATCAAGTTTACTTCTGATAATTATCTCCTCTGAAAAGCCCAACTTGTGCCTTACTTCCGTGGCCAAGATTTATTTGGCTTCCTCGATGGAACCACACCTATTCCTCACAAAACTGTCTTTATCACCCAACCTAAAAATAGCCCCATTACTGAAATAATCAACTCTTCCTGCACTCATTGGGTCCGACAAAATAACATCATCCTTAGCACTCTCATGTCTTCTCTCTCTGAAGGTCTTCTTGCACAGGTGGTCAACTATACCACTTCCCATACTGTTTGGTGTGCTCTTGAGGAAAATTTTTCTTCGCACTCTAGTGCCAAATCCATGCAAATTTACACACAACTGGCAGCTACTACCAAGCCAGTAAAACTACTACTGAATATTTTTTTATTTTATTAAGAAGCTAACGAGTTAGCTATTGCAGGCCGGCCCATGACATGCGAAGATGTTATTACCTACGTTCTTGCAGGATTAGGCCATGAATATGACAGTTTTGTGGCCTCTATTTCTGCTCGAATTGACATAGTTTCTCTTGAAGAAATATACTCTCTACTTCTCACAATAGAGGCACATATCTCCCAGCATTAGCTTGCCTCGTCTATTCAGCAGGCATCCATCAAAGTTGCTCAAAAGCAATTTCAATCCTTTACAAATAGAGGACGTGGTGGCTATTGTGGCAGAGGTCAGGGTCAACGTAGTGGTTCCAACACTAATACCCGGATCAATGATCAGACCACTCTGGTTTGCCAGGTGTGTAATAAACCAGGCCATTCGGCTCGAAAATGTTACCATCGCTTTGATCTCTCTTATCAAGACTCCTTTAAAACTAACAACAAACAAGTCATGGTTGCTTCAAATGGTGCAAATTGGGACACTGAATGGCACGCGGACTCAGGCGCTACTCATCATGTTACAAATGATCTCGGCAACCTAAATCTCAAATCTGAATATTACAATGGTTTAGATCATGTTCAAGTGGGAAATGGCCAAGGTTTGCACATTACAAAAATTGGTTCCTCCCAACTCTCTACTCCCAACTCTTCCTTTCTTCTTCATAACATCATTCTCGTTCCTGAAATTCAAAAGAACTTATTATCTATGCAACAATTTTGTGTTGATAATCATGTATATTTTGAATTTCATGACAAATATTTTCTTGTGAAGGACTACTTGGGGAAGGTCCATCATCAAGGCCAACTCAGTAATGGACTTTATCAATTCAACTCCACTTCTCGCCGCCCTTATACTCTTACCACTTCTTACCGCCCTCATACTCTCTCCACTGTCTGTGTCTCCACTCGCGAATGGCATCGTTGTCTTGGACATGCATCCTAACCCGTTCTCAACAAAGTCCTCATCAATAATAAAGTTTCGACCAGCACCAATAAAAGGTTGTCTATTTGCTCTGAATGTCAAATGGCTAAAAGCCATGATTTACCCTTTAAGTCTTCTTCTCATGTTTCTCATCATCCATTAGATTTAATTTTCAGCGACGTAAAGGGACCTACCTCTGTGGCTTCCACCACGGGTGCTAAATATTATGCTAGTTTCCTTGATGATTATTCAAAATTTGTGTGGATGTTTCCAATCAAATTGAAATATGACGTTGAACAAGTTTTTCTTCAATTCCAAGCCTATGTTGAAAAACATTTTGAAAGGAAAATTAAATCAATTCAATCTGATTGGGGTGGTGAATACCGTCGGTTACACACCTACTTTAAACATCATGGAATCAATCATCGGGTGGCATGTCCTTACACCCACCAACAAAATGGATCAATTGAACGTAAACATCAACATATTGTCGAAGTTGGTCTAAATTTGTTGGCTCACTCAAATCTTCCTTTAATCTATTGGGAAGATGCTTTCCACACAGCAACATACATCATAAATTGTCTTCCAACACCGGTCCTACAACACAAATCTCCTTTTGAATTAATGTATCATCATGTGCCCGATTACTCGTTTATGTGTGTGTTTGGTTGTACTTGTTGGCCAAATATGAGATCTTATAACAAAAATAAACTCAATTTTTGGTCTCAAACCTGCATCTTCCTCGGCTACAGTTTGGGTCATCATGGTTACAAATGTTTTCATCCCGCTACGCATAAAACTTACATATCAAGACATGTAATTTTTTATGAAACTCTTTTTCCATATTCCTAGCCAGTCGAGCCTAAGACACCTCCCACTCGGTCTGTGTCTCTTCCATCCACCATTACTATCTCCTTTCCTCCAAACACCACTCCCATGCAAACTACCTCATTTCCTGCGGGAACACAATCTGCACATTGTTCTTCTTCAGGAACAAGTGATGAGATCTTGCCCAATTTGCCTCCTGAAAGTGATGCTCCTGTGGACCAGGCAATCACTAAAAATTGGTCTACATTTCAGCATACTGTTAATAGCCATCTTATGGTCACGAGATCCAAAAACAATATTCATGAACCACGGAAACATTGGTCACAGAAACAACTATTGAAGCTCAAGAACCAATCTTATTTATGGTAGCCATCAAACATAGCCATTGGCATGACGCTATGAATAAAGAATTTGATGCACTTCTCCAAAATGGTACGTGGTCTCTTGTTGCACCCCCACCTTGTGCGAATATCGTTGGATGCTGTTGGGTATAATATCGAATCAAACGAAAAGCCGATGGTACCATTGAGCACTACAAATCTCGTTTGGTTGCTAAAGGCTTTCACCAACAGGAAGTGATTGATTTCATGAAAACCTTTTGTCCAGTTGTGAAGCATGCAACCATTCGGCTAGTTTTATCTATTGCTGTAACTTATGGATGGTCTATCCTTCAACTTGATGTACAAAATGCGTTCTTGCATGGAGATTTACAAGAAGCAGTGTTCATGACTCAACCTCAAGGTTATATTCACCCACAATATCTGCATCATGTATGCAAACTCCACAAGTCATTATATGGCTTGCACCAAGCCCCAAGAGCTTGGTTTTCAAAGCTCTCAGATAAACTCAAGCCCCTCCATTTTAGTGAAAGCAAAGCTGATAACTCTCTGTTTATGCTAAAGACCACCAACGAGATACTTTACATTTTAATATATGTTGATGACATATAGTTTAAGAAGAATAAAACTAAAAGATTGAAACAAATAAAAAAAATATGGTTTGTGGTATGTGAAAATGGTAAGTAGCAAAACTCCTCTGTCAATATCCCACTTAAACTCACGTAAGACTTTGAAGCATGCATCAAGAATCATGAACAAGAATTTCAAGAGTTTGGGGCACTCTAGATCATGTAAAGGCCTCTTGCAATTTGTTTCTCTCTCATTTCATAAAACCCAATAAAACATGATCTTAACTCAAATTATTTTATTACTATTTACAGATATTCTAAGATACTTAATATCCAAACAAGCTCTTAAAGAATGTGAATGATCAGATGTCATGCTCACAAATACACATTGGTATATGTAGAAGATCAAGTAGATATTGTGGTTGAAAATCAAGAGGTTTCAAACCATCTACCAGCTACCGATATCAACGCTACAAATAAGGGATGAGGAAGTTGTGATCCTACTGTTTGATTTTGATTTTTTGTATCTAATATTTGAGTTTAAATGTATCGTTGGAAGTTAGCACTTGATTGTAAAAATGTCTTTCCATTTATACTCTTTGTAATCTACCGATATCAATTAATCCAATATACAAGTATTCAAAATTGTATTACTCTGTTTTCTTTTAGATGATCAGTACTTGATCTATTACTGGCATGGAGGCGTCTAAAATTATTTTTCTTTTTAGATCGTAGTCCAAGTTGATTTAAATAAGTTGGATACAACGTTTATCTTTACATAATAAAACTAATTTTTCATAGCAGTTTGTTTGCTCATTGTCCATTTTTTGTGCCTCAATGAGCTACAATTAATTTTAGATCAATGTATAAACATACAACAATGAGCATATATAAATGAATCTGATCTTATGCCAGATTAGACTCATATATATATATGGTAGATATGCATCGATCCTTCTAGGAGTTGTATGAGCTCATTGCCAGCTTGTTTCATTATTACAGAAATTATACTTCGCTTGATAAACTTTTGTTAATTTTGTGTGATCAATAACTCATGACCAATATCTGTTGATCATGTTCTTTTACAATGTTGGTTAAAGTTTGAGTACTATTATATGGTCTTTATATAGCTGGTTGATTTATACATATTTTAAACCTCGTATGCCTTCCCATGTTTTACAAGCATTAAGTATGCTTGGGTAAGTGGATTTTTCTTACTAATGTGTTTTTGATCCCTAGCTACATCATATCTAATGATTGCATGCAAGGGCATGATTTGAGTCCATTGAATTATTGTTATTATTATTATTATTATTATTATTATTACATATATAGATCCATTTAATCGTAGGATCAATATATAATTAGATTTTTCATATTTATTTGAGTTCATAATGTTCATCATGCAAAGGGCATGATATTGTTTCTCTGATATTGCGTGCATACGTAAGATTATTGACAATGAAATACATTCACTTTTTTTCTTCAAATGATGAGCAACAAAAATTTTAAAGAAATAATATTTGTACTTATAGTGCACATGAAGCGTCACGTGCGCTCCTTAATTTTTTGAAAATTAAAAGCAAGTAAATATGAGATTTATATAAAAAATAATAATTTTTTAATGATAAACCTCACTTTTTTTTAAAATGAGTGTGCGACGTATGTACAAATCATGACTATATATAATATTACTCAAAACTTTACTGTAACAAATACAAAATACTGGGCGTAATTAATTCATGCACGAATTCTATGTGCATGGAAGCAATATTTAGATGAATCTTCAAAATCCAAACATATTATTAAACATGTTCAATAATTTCCAAACCTTAAAAAAGGGCCAAAACTAGCTAGCTAGATCAGAATAGTTCCTAGATAGCCAACTGGATCCTTAACAAAAGATAATTAATTACTCACGGCGTCCCAGCAGGATCATCGGGAAGATTCACCGACGGATTTGGATCAATTTCTAGTAGCGTTCAAAATATCCTCTAGGTATCCATTCGATTTGTCATTTGGAACATACTGATTACCAAACATATAGGCATTCTGATCTCTGGAATTATTATACATCCAACTACCAATTGGTTGAACCACTTGAACAGGAGGAAGTGATTCATAGTTGGACTGGAGATTGTCATGGAAAATAGCTGTATCGAGAGCAGCATTAATATTATTGTATTGATGACAAGTAGATTCTGGCTGGAACCCATTTTGGAAGGTTGGCATCTGAAAATTATTCCAGGCACCCATAACTTGCAGTACTTCAACCTCAACAATGGCGGCACCTTCGAAACCTGAAAAATTCATCTGATCTATATGCTCATCCCCCTCATCATAATTTAAAAGTTTTGTAAGGGACAATTTAATAGGTTGTTTCTTATGAATCCTACAAAGAACCCAATCATCCAACTGCATAACGCAAGATTTAGTGTTGGAGGTCAGTTTAAGAATAATAGAAGAATCTTGAAACACAGTACAATGGGGTTGGAAAACGGATCACAAAATTGCTTATGATCATAGTTTTTCGATCATATTAATGGTTTAGTGATAAAATGAAAGGATGAAAAACAGATCATACGTACACTCATGCTGCCTTTTGAGCCCCTTTTGCTTGGACGTGGATCCTTGACTGTATATTCATGCATAATCCAGTTAGTCTTCTTACCCTTTGGAGGTCTTCCCCTATAAAAAACCAATGACTTCTTATACCCAACTACGGTTCCATTGGATTTGATTTCCCTGTCAGCTCCGGTGGCCTTCCAATATCCATTATGAGCAGCCCGATTTGGCCGGCTTCCATTTGGATACTTTCATTCTCTTGGGGTGAAAATGTACAGTTCTGCTGAATCTGCTCCTCCATATCCTGTGTAGTATTCTTGTAATGGAAGGAAAATGTTAATTTGATACTAAAGTTATAAAAAAAACAGAATAATAATAAACCAGAAAAAAGGAAGAGCTAGCTAGCCTAATTCTTCTTATGTTTATTGCTTTGATCCTCTGCTTTTGAATGTTTCAACAGGAAATAGACACTGATGACTACATGCATATCGTACAGATACATTGATTTGCATACAAACGTTGTACCATTGATGTGGATGATTATTGAATCAAAATCTCATTGATCTTGTTTCTAAATGTATATGTACTTAATATCATGGATTTCATTATAAAACTTTGAATATTGTAGAATTACACATTCAGTCAAAAGAAATGAAGCACTAGCCAACACTATGAATCAAAGGACATATTCAGCAAGTTCACCGTCCTGTTTTCTTTAATCGCATTTATTCCTAATTATACCCATGCAAGGAAAAAGAAAAACCGCACATCAAGAAAAGGTATTTGCACAATATCTGATATGCCATGATTCTCTCATTCAGATTAAAAATTATTAGCAAGAAAGAAACTTTATATCATGTGACGTTATGTTCAAAAGATCCAGTTAACAGCTCAAACCATGGATGAATACCAAGAAAGAAACAGGATGTTTGAACCCTCATATTGGCGTTGCTGTCGAGGGATTATCATCGTCATCCCCTCTTTCTAAATGTGGTCCATCCACCTGGTCTAATTCATTCCCAAATTCATCCAGAGGCACTGTCTCAATTTCCACCTCTTCACCCCTGTCAGGCTTCTCACCCCTAATCTCAATTCACCGATAAAAGTCGGCTCCAAGGTAGGAGGAGAGTCCCCCACCATAGGACTAGTGGTGCTGCCTGACTTATTTTGCACCTCATCGTCTTCTCTCCCCTAATCATCATTCACCTTAGTATGGAAGGTTTCTCCTGCATCTTCCTAGGTTAGCACCCCTCCTTTATCTGCTGCATCCAAGTCCTTTTTGTCCACACCTACACCCTCATTCTGAACTCTCTCAATACTCGCAGAAGGTCTATCTTCTTTGTCATTAGGCCTCATCTCTATATGTATTATTTCTGGAACACTCTACTGTTCTTGCAAATCCCTCATTGTGTTTTCAATTTCTCCCATCTTATCCTTTCCTTTAGATTCAAGCTCTGGCACCTTGACCAATTCTTGGTCCAGTTTAGTCCCTTCTTAAGGCTTCAACATTTTTGCAACTTTCTACAATTTTTTGTCAGGCCCCCTTGATATCTGCATGATTTATCATTGTGTCCCTGTTTCTTGCATCGAGAGCAAAAGGCAAGGAAAGTTTCATAGATAATTTCTTGTTTCCAACTCGTCGACTATCCTACCACCCCAATCTGAAAAGAATGTAAAGGGGCTAGAGATGCATCCATTTCCAAGTAGACTCTCGCTCCATCTGTCCGCATCGCACAACTCGTTGCATTATCCATTCTCAAAAATTTTTCGATCGGTGCAGTGAGCGTCTTTAGCATTGATTAATGAAAGAAGTTTGGTGGGAGACCAGGAAGAACCGCACAGACAGGAACTCTAGAAGGTTCATCCTCTTCATTAAAAAAATGAGTCCATTTGTACATGCAGTATTGCACCCTGTCAATCTCACTGGCTTTCCTAGAAATCATCTTTCGATGCCATTCTAACGAAAACATTACATGGCCTCCTCATCGTCGAGACAATTGGCTACCCAGCAAGACCCTAGTGGTTGTGCATGAAAGATCTAATGGCATCAATGGAAGGTCGCATCCTCAAGAACTACAGGACCATGGAGAAACGAAATGGTTTGGCAGAGCGATCTATCCCTTCTTTGGAGAAAAGAAAACAAACCTTGCCATCTATTACCTTGGGGGTCGAAAAGGGACATCAATCTCTTGTAAAGGTTGTGGAGCCGCTGTAACCAAGCTAGGGAATGACCGAGGGCGGCCTGCCTGTGAAGGCAAGGCCTCGGCGGCCGCCATGTAGCATGTGAAAATTAAAACCCTAGCAAAGTGAAAAATTGCCAATATGAAAAGTTACGTGCCAATCATCATTCATTCATGATTAACATGGGCATGCCACGATTCTGGTCGACTCAGTAATTCTATTAGGCATAAATCTTAGTAGTATTACATCATGTATGACATATTTACACATAATACTATATATATTGAGTTCCATCCCTAATTTTTACTTCTTCTTTTTTTAAATTTGAATTAAGTTTTAAAATCTTCATCATTTCAATAATTGTCACATTAGTATGTATATATATACATTGTGCATAAAATTATAAGTACTATAGATTGCATTTTCAAACCAACAATATATCCTCTTGTTTTTCGCAGAAGGCTTCATATGCTTCATGAACCTTTTCTTTGCATTTATTCTGGCATGTTAACTCATAATCCATGTTTTATCCAAGCTGCGCAGCTTGGGCAAATATATAGCTATAGCTTGGACAAATACATGTTTTGAAAAACCATCGATAGTTAATTAATCAACATTACCACAGTACCGTTTTAATTATTAGAGTTCATTAATTACATCTCAAATGTTCTTAATTACTATTAGCTAGCTAGAATTCATCATGGTTCATGTACATCATTTATTTTCCTCTTTGGGTTTTGAATATTATTCATGGGGTTATATATTCAGTCTGATACCAATTTCTTATTGCAATTGAGAGCCCCTTTTCAGAGTCTGCAGGCAGGCATATAACATGCAGTCTGTTGCGTGGTAAAGGGGGCTTATATATGTACATTCCAGTTGCCTTGTCGATGGGTGATTGAGAAAGTAGGGATCTAATGTAAAAATGAAAACTCTGTGGTGTGCAAATTAAAAATATCAAACAAAATTATCAACATCTAATACCCACATCAACACGTCCACAAAATTCAGATCTAGAAAACAATCTCGTGCAAAAAAGGACTAGATTTCAGATTCAAACATCTAGAAATTAGTAAACAAACAAAAAGCCTATTTTTTTAAAGCAACAAGCGTGAACAAAGGGGGAGAGAGGCAAATTTGTTGCAGCCATACCTGTTTTGCAATGATGGTTAGCCTATTGCAACAAGTTTTTTCCTTTTGCGGCGAAAAACTTCATCGTAAAAATCTCATAAATTTCTACCAATAACAAATTTAGGTGCCTTGTTGCAAATGGATGTTAAAAGGCCGCGACGACTTTCAAATTGTTGCAAAAGTTCACCTATTGCGGCGACTTTATTTGCAACAAAATTTAAATCATAGGGGCTTTTTCTTGTAGTGTGCAAGAAATGCAAATATATAGCCATCAAGGACAAAACAGTGGATTAGACTCCTTTTTATTGAATTTGCTCTACTTTGTTGTTTTATGAATCATATATACTGGAGATTATAATTAATTAGTCCATGACTTAATATTAGCCTTTTACATGAGTTACACGCCTAGCTTACAATTAATTAATGGATTGAATCCTAATTTGTTCTACATACTAGGCGTGTAACTGTAAAAGGCTAATATTAGGCTAATATTTTACCATGTATATATTAATATACAGTATGTGAAATATATAATTTTTTATATTCTAAGTAATTCTTATAAACTTCAAAATAGTTTAATTGATTCGTATATTTCTTAACATTCAAATTATATAAACATTATATAAATGAAACAAGCTTGCAATTACGAGTTGCTATGATCAAAAAATAAATATGGGGAACTTAATTAAGTGTAATATATGTGTGTGTGTGTGTGTGTGTGTGTGTTCAAATTTCTCTAGTAAATATAGGGAAAGAACGAGGCAGATCAATGAGATTAGATATATAAAGAAAAACTCTATATATTTTAGCACGAATATTTAATTTGCAGTTGAAATTTAAAAAATCTGAATCTTATAAATGATCAAATCCGAAGATTGTAGGTTTTATTTAAATGGTAAAATTTGATTTGTAAGATTCAAATTTTAAAATTTATTTCATAAATTTACTAAGTGCGCTGACCTATACACTAGTTTTAGAATAAAAATTGTCAACACATACATATGAATATTGAGGAAACACGAAGATATATAACAAAATCACTTAAAATTAACATATCAATTATTGTCAACCCTGAAAGCTCTATATACTTGGATCGATATTGAAGATCATTCATCTCTCCCACATAAGGTTGACAAATATTGATCGAAGTTTTATTAGGAATTAATAAAAACCATCTACATGAATCCGGTAGAAAATGTCAAGCAAATTATAAATAAATTAAGCTGCCAAAACTAGATCATCATCCTATATAAAGGTCAAGTCCTTTAATAATACTTAAGTTCCCTCAACAAATTAAAGATCAGTCGTCAGACTCTTCACTGCCATCACTATCATCAGGATTATTATTCGGGACACTATCAGGATTATTATTTGGGACACTACCGGGAAGATGCACATACAACTCTTGGTAAAAGCTATAACTGCTAGGATCCAATTGAGATGGCAAACTCATCCACAGATCCTCTTGGAATTCACTCGGTTCATTTAGATAGTTAGACCCAAAGACTATCTGATTTGTGGAATTATAAACCCAGTTGGACCACCCAATTGGTGGAACAATCGTGGCAGGAAGATCGGGAAGACTTGCATAATTGAAGTAGCCATTGAAAGTAGCCCCAATATCGAGAGCATGAGCGTTACCGCATTGAGCAGCAGATTCTGGCTGCTGGAACCCATTTTGGAAGGTACTGGCCTTGGTGATCCGCATATTATCCCAGGCACCTATTATTGGTACTTCAACATCAGCAATGGCGGCAGCTTCGAGATTTCCACAATTCATCTTATCTATATGCTCATCATCCCCCCCATCATAATCATCTTGCAGAGAAGTTGAACCAACCATCACAGGAACGTTATCTTCAATTTGAATTTTGGTTGATTTAACAGGTTTTTTATAAATCCTGCATAAGACCCAGTCATCCAACTGCATAGTACACGATTTAGTGTTGATCATGGTCAGTTTTTTAGAATAGAATTAATAGTCTTAAAACAAACATATATATTAACTAGTGAAAGGATGAAAAACTACGTACCCTCATGCCATTTGCACCTCTTTTGGTACAGGGTGAATCCTGGACTCTAAATTCGTGCATAATCCAGTCAGTCTTGTTACCCTTTGGAGCCTTTCCTATATAAAAAAACCAATGCCTTGCTATACCCAACTACGGTTTCATTGGATTTGATTTTCCTGTCAGCTCCGGTAGCTTTCCAATATCCATCACCAGTAGCTCGATTTGGCCGTCTTCCATTTCGATCTCTTGGGGTGAAAATGTATAATTGATCTTCTTGATAATCCTTGTATTTTGCTTTTAATGGAAGAAATTCAAGTGTTACTTTCATAGTTCAACTTCTGATCTTTAATATGAAATAGTCTTAATTTAAGCTCAAAGTATCAAATGTGATCATACCTGTATGCACCACATGCAATATGCACTCATGAGCAAGATAATTAGTTCTACTTGATTAATTGCACATGATTCAGTCAAACGAAATGAAGCACTATCCAACGTGATGAATTAAACAAAATTGAAGCTGAAGCTGAATATTTGTTTAATTTCATATATTTAGTCCCTTCTAGTTTTGCTAAGTGCATTCGACATGAGATGGTTGACATCATGAGGAATATTAGTTCCAAGAAAAACAAGCACATCAAGAAAATTAAGGTATCTGCAAAGTATCTACCATGATTCTCACATTCAGATTATAAATAATTAGCAAAAAAGAATCTTTACATCATGCAAAGTTATGTTCAAACCAATTTCATTGGGAAAAGATCAAGTTCCAAACAGCTCAAACCATGAAAGAATACCAAGAAAGAAACAGAATGTTTGAACAAGGTCAGTGATTCAGTACTACCTACCTACAAGAAAATCTGGGTTATATGCATATAGGTTAACCTCCACGGTCTTGTTAATTGGCAGGGGCTGGTTCCATACTTTCTTATTCAAGTAAAAGATGATGAGCTCTTCGTTTGTTGGGAGGAATCTGTACCTGGGAGGTTTGGAAAAAAAATTCTTGTTCCTTAATCTTGCTATTGCTGTTGAGATTGTTTGACTCATTATCGAGATCTGCAGGAAACCTTGATCATGAGCAGCTCCAATATTATTCGTTGTGATCAATGAACTGTCGTTGCTCTCTGGTGTATTACAGTCGAGGGCTAATTGGGGTTGCTCTCTAGAGTTATTGGTTAATGATTGGGTAGTAACAGCAGCCATGAGAATCGGTTTACGTTTCTTGCCATTCTCAACCTGCATAGCACGACTCTTTTATGAAAAACCAGTAATTTCAGTAAAGGTCAAATAACTTTGAAATCCGTATGACGTTCTCTCTTAATAAATAAATGTATTTTTAACATAGTGGTCCAGTGCCAGTTAACTTCTACCGATTTTTTTGAGTCTTGGATTGATCCAATAGTTTTTAAATATTTTTTTAAATTCATTTAAACATTTTATCCTTCTATTCGGATTGTTTTTCCTTCTTTTTTTTTTTTTTGATACTACCAGGATTTTTCCTGCTTTTTTATTTTATTTTTTGTATATCGGTGCACCCATTCAGAAAAGCTAATCCAATTGAATCAATATTTAAGTCAAGATTAATAGTAAATACAGTTAAAAATTAATTTTTTTATGTAGAACTCATATTTATTTAATTTTTTTAAAAAATTACACGGCACTTCATGACTGTAAATATTATTTCTCTTAAGTTAATATAGCTGTTATATCATTTTTTTTTTCTTCGTTATGATTATACCTTTGTTAACAAAAACTTGTATCATTCAGTTTTGAAATGTTTAATTTTTATTTAAATAATTTAAAAGCGAGGCCAATTATTTATTTTTATTATTTTAAATAAATGTCCCCCACACACATGATACTCGACTAATATATATCATCACATAATTACCAATTATGAGGTTATTCATATCTATAGTACTCTTACTGAAATTCAATAGTACTTATCCATCAGTTGGTCACAAAATTAGGAAAAATATAAATTGATAAAATAAAAACCATGCATTTTAATTTGGAAATTGAAAGGCCCCTATTAATTCAAACAAGATATAATTAATTCAGTTAACTATATTAATTTCATAACGTGTTTTTTATTCAATAATTTTCTTAATGAAATCTAAATTTTATTTTTATTTGATAATAATATAATGAGATGGCCAGCCCGTGGATGATGTGACTTGATCTTAAGAATATAACTCTACACTTAAAAAATTATATAATGATCAGTGACCTTGAGTATGTGCCCATGTAGTAGTGTTGTATTAAAATTTTTAATTTTTAATCTTTTTAAGTATGATTAATTTTTTGAATCGTGCCTTATTCAATTATTAATTAACTATGATAAAATTAGATATAGTGAAAAGAAGATCAAATAGTGAAGAGGGAACAGTATGCACAAATTAGTTTTGGCTTTTTATTTAACTTAATTATTATCTCTTTATTTTTAGATATATATTACATGATTTCTATCTACATACATGTCTACTACGTACCTACAAAACTTTTTGGATAAGAACAAAGTTATGAATTCGCTACACGTTATATGTATCAAGTTAATAATGTAAGTATGATAAGAATTTATCCCTTGAATTGGCAGTACTCTTCATTCGTGATAACAATCAATCCCTTAATTTAAGTACTTAATAATAAAGTTAATCATGATTATGTTCATAATTCGACAAATCCAAATCAAAGGCAATCTTAGAATGTTAATCAATCTTATATGTTGATTTTCTCCATTTCACTACAAGGAAAATTGTCATTCCCGGCGAACTCCATTGCCCCAAAAACCTCAAGTTTCAATCGCAAATGACCAATTGCGTCTAAATTCAACTACCAACATATCACGGCAATTAAGCTGACTTAATTGAGAAGTTGCCACGGGAAATCAACCGAGACGCAACAGATTTATTTTTTGCGGCGACTGTAGCTGCCATAAAAATATTTAATTACTGCCGCAAAAGTAGCTTCCAAACTCTGAGTGCTCGCCGCAATGCATTAATCTATTATGGCGGTTATTGCCCGTCACAAATGATCTGGAGAACTGGTCTACATTAGCGACAATAAATTTATAGTCACGAATAAGATATTGCCGCTACAAAAATTCGCCGCAATAAGTTGTTGCAGCAATATTTTTTGGACAAGGAAAATGTTGTTGGTCGACGCAAGAAAAAAATTGCCCAGCCACCACGCGCTATCGCCACAATTGAACCATCGCATCAACCCTTTTCTGGCGATATTATGATCGCCAGAAATTGTTTTTTTGGCGACAATTTTGGTCGCCACCAAAGGCAAAGACTTAAATTATTTTTCTAGCGACCTTAGATCGCCGGAAATAGTGTTGTGTTTTGTTTTTTTTAAATTAATTTTTTTATTTCTGCAAAGCATGAGTGTGTAGTAAGCAATTTGCATTCATTAAAATTCTATTTTCCCCCTACTTATTTAGCATGCTAAGATGTTTACTTAGTGCATCCATCATATTTGCTGGTTAAAAAAAAAAAAAACTTAGCTCATATATATAACACAATAGAAATGTAGGTCCTTCATATAACACTACAGAAGGGGAAAACATCTTCCATTCATGAAGAACAGGCAAGGACAAGCGCATGCCTAAAAGCCATCATGTAGCCTACTGACTATATTGCCGTTCATGATAAACCCAGAAATCACATGCCAAAGCTAGCCACAATGTCATTGATCATACATAACTAAAGATGCAACAACCTGTCTAACTAGTACTGGCCTAATAATATTCATCCATCATTGTTTATCAATTACTCAGGAACTAGTGCAACAAATATCAAAACTTGATCTTAATCCTAAGTCACCCTTTGTTGCTTGATGAGCACGCCCTTTGTACTCCAGCTCTTACATACAGTCTTGTCTTCATTCTGCCATAAAGTTGTAAAATATCCATGCAACACATCCATCCTCAGGTCCTACAAAATCGACACTCAGAAGATGAGTACATGTATTAGTACTAATTCAGATATAAAACCTCTTTCAATGATGCCTTCACATATACCACATTAAAAAAAAAAAAAACATTTATGCCAACCTAGCCATGCATGGTCAACCATCCGTAGCCAATAGATGTATGTTGCATATCCATGGGAAAGGCCAAAGCAAACCAACAATCACAATAACAATTGAAACACAATTTCCAACACTATCAGTTCAAAATTGACATGATATTAATTTATAATAGCACTCCACCAAGCACATTAATATTATAAGGAATTAATCCAACTCAAACAGGTACTCAGACCACACACTCTTTCCCATATAAACCGAGATATTCTTCTGTCCACAAACTAGTGTTGGATGATACTTAGTAAACAAAGAACTATTCTAGTGCACATGAAGTAGCAAGTGAATCAACCATATGCCATCAAATTGCAACATTCTATCCATTCAGTAATCAAAATTCAGGGCCAAACCAAGAATTAAACAATTAAGTACTGTCAAACACCATCATCTACTACAAAACATCATCCACCAATATCCATACATTCCCAGACCAGCCATAAGATAATTCCCAAACCAACCAGAAATTTAATTCTTTTCCCAAACCAATAGCTATTTGATATATAATGTACTCCAAGATAGATAGTTCATCAAACCATTTTGCATTCATCGGGAACACTTAAAGGGATAAATATATAATCCAAGCTAATGGTTTGGGAGTTGGCACCATATATATGTATATATATATATTTCTTTCCTAGCTTCCCCAACACTTACTTGCTTCAGAACTCGACACAGTTAGAAGTCATGCCATCAAGCTTGCTGTAAAAGGATGATAACTGCAAGTAACTCAACAGTTTGTTAGAAGCACAACCCAATATGTTCAATGCCCTAGAATATTGTATTTCCATAACATTCCCCCAATATTGAACATTTGATCATGATAAGAAAGAGCTATATACATTAATCAATCCAACATGCAAGTATATGGTAACAAACCTGCACATCGGAAAGCAATTTTACCTATATATAGAGCATTCATCCTTCGAATTTTCCAACATTGCCATTGCACATAGACAATCTCACAAGCATTGCTTCCTTAATTCGATGAAAACAAACAAGTTATATTGGTGGCTTTAAAATAAATGCCACCAATTTATATTATACGCTGACACCATACTAGCAGCAGCGTTTATTGTAACGCTGCTACCTATACTAGTCGTGGCGTTTAGATAAACGTCGTTAATGTATTTAATGTGTCGCCAACGTACTATTAGCAGCGTTTACAAAAATGCTGTCAATTTATATAATGCGCCGGCAACGTTGTAGCAGCAACGTTTATTATAACGCTGCTATTATATGCAATGAGATGCCAACGAATTAATTGTGACATTTTGATAAATGCCGTTAAATTAGGAAAACTTGTGGCATTTTAAGAAATGCCGCTAATTTGTAGATAAATGCCACTAATTAGATTTTCAAGTACCAGCGTTTTTTCAAATGCCAATATTGAAAAATAGCGACCATCCAGTAGCGGCGGTCGGTTATGCCAGCAAAAAACCGCCGCTAAACATGTAGCGGCGTTTTGTTGGATAGGTGCCGGTGCTTACGGAACACCGGTAAAAATTATTTTTTTTGTAGTGTTATCACTGTTAAAAATATAAAATATATTATTAACAAATTAATATTTTATCAATTAACTAATGTATAATATCAATTAACTAATTATGTAGTAATTATACAAGTTAATAATGTAATTTTCATATAATTTATTATCATTAAACATATAAAATATTTTTTATTGAGTTAGTTACATAATCTACATTAATAATTCACTTAATTTTAATTTAATATTTTAAATAACTTTTTTTTTATTATCTTATTTTAAAAATAGAAAATAAAAAATAATTAAACCGGACTGAATGGACCGACCGGACTGTCCTGTCCTTATTCCTATTCGGTTCAATCCAAATTCCAAGATATTAAGCCTGTGTTTGGATGTTGAACTGAGTTGAATTGAGTTGAAATGATAAAATATTATTAGAATATTATTTTTTAATATTATTATTATTTTGAGATTTAAAAATTTTGAATTATTATTATATTTTTTATTAAAATTTAAAAAAATTATAATAATAAATTGAGATTATTTGAAAAGAATTTAATAACTAAACGTACCCTAAGATAGAAAAACTCTAGGCCGAATAAGTCCGGTTGAGTCCACAAAACCGACCGGACCGAATTCACGCTAGTCGAAATCATGCCAAATATCTTTATTTCTTGTTTTTATTTTGCCAATCAAATCTTAAATCGGAGTATCGATAGTACAAGACCTCTGAAGACTTCCACTGCGTTTTGCTGCTGCTGTTGAATCCGAGCACCCGCAGCACTCTCAACGTTGAGGTATTTCCGGCCACTCATATTTGGTAGTTAGAATTATGCCCTGTTGGTCGCTGAGAAAGCGAGGTAAAAATGGTTAAAAATTGAAAATTTTTGTTTCTCTACCCTACGGTTCCCTGAATGGCTATAAGTCTAACGATTTTGCCCCCAGCATTTCGCGACCTTGACCAAAGAGGTTCGATACGGGAAAATTTTTATGTCTCTCGGTTGTGGTTGTAGATTTTTTTTTTTTGTTTATGCACGTACCAGCTTGTTTGGATGGCAACTGAAATAGAGAGGAAAAAAAAAAATCTTCGTTTTAAGTTGTTTGGAAGAAGCTTCTGTTTCTTGGAAGTTGCGGTTTCATACGTAACCGTTGAAGCTTCCGGTATATTTGGTTGGTTATGGTCGATGGATGCAAATTAGAAAAACAGATGGGAGTTGAATCAATATATCTAAGCTTAATGAAAAGGATTCACGTATATATTTTGCCGTTGAAATAGAATGTATCAAATCCTAGAAAGGTTTTCTGTGAAAATATGCAAGAATATTTTCCTTGGGAAGTTTTTACTTCGTACACAAATTATTAATGGAAGATGAATTGAATGATTTTTTTAATATATAAATCTCAGCTCAATACTGTTTTTAAGAATTAAAAAATTGAAGGATTTGAGTGCTTTATTCTGTTTGGTGCTTGGTCATCAATAGATTTTCAGTATCTCGTGTTACACCTTGATATTTTCTCGGTGGGTGTTTGATTTAAGTCTTTTGCTTGGAAATCAATGGTTAGGGTTTGATTATTTGGTTTAGAACAAAAGAAAGGGAAAAATAACTTCAGTTCTTAATGAATGTGTCTTTGATGGTATACTACAGAAACGTAGAGAAAATGTTTCAATGCAAATGATTGGCTACATCTCTCTTACTTATAACAGAGCTGAGGTCATCGTATTTGCTTCTTGTATTATAAAAAGAAAAGAATAAAGTGCAGAAAATCACCAGAAAGATATTAGTATGTCTTTGTTATGCTTATTTGGAAATGGTCTTGTGGTCACAGGTTTTGCATTGACTATCTTGGTTTTAGAATTCGACTCATCTAACTTTAGCTTCATATACCGGAAGAACTGAGAGGAATTCCTCAAAGAACATAGTATGGTAAGTTTAAATTTCAGTGCCCTTGTTAATTATCTTGTTGAACATGTCCTTTTAGACTGTATGTGCGAAATTTTAAGGTTTGGAATCTCTATATATATTTAGGATCAAGATACTAATAAAAACTGTTTATGAATGAGATACAAAGTGGCCATTCTCTTTGCACCTGGAAAGTCTTCAAACTGTTTTGCTTATAAAAAAATTGATCTAGATACAAAGTGTGGTTTAAGTGGTAAGTTTAGACCATTCTTGTGCATTTAAAAGGCTTCCAGTGCTTTTCTGTTTGAGATACATCTGAATCCATTATAATCTACTCTGGTTTGGTCACTGCATGCCATTGGGTCTGATAAATGGTGGTAAGGTGAGTTTGAAATTGAAAGCACCGTGCATGTTGTATGGTGTGGATTTGTAATTAATGTTAAGCAACTGTGTCTTGTTCAAACAACTGATCTATGTAGCAGAATGGTGAATAATTATATGAAATATAGTAATTATTTGAGCATGAAATGACAAAGCATGTGGGTCATTAGTAAAGATCAAACCTGCAAATTCTAAAGGTTCTGTAAATAGACGAAAATATAAGATATCCCTGATAAATCCAAAGTTTATTACTGTCAGGCTAAATGTGTGTGATTAGATTTCTGGCTCTGAGCTCTACCTTGAATGGAATCTCATCTCCGTGTAAGAATATGATGGAGGGTAAAGTCATGATTTCAAGTCCCATTGGATGCATGTACCACACCAATAAGGGAAAAAGGAGAGTGAAGTTGCATTTCTTCCATGAATATTTTAGAACCAGCACTGTATAAAAATCACATTTTTTATAATGACCATTTTAGTTGAGAGAATGGAGCACTTGAGTGTTAACATATTATTGCCCAACTTCAGCACTGCTTGCTGTGGTCCATTTGTAGATACCATAAATATGAATACTGAAATTTAAACTTTAGAAATCACGCAAACCTCCTAACAGTCAGCTAAGCTGTAAACAATTGTAGATATGCTAATTGAGGACTGGGCTTGTTTTGGCCTAAGACGTGGGGCTCATGTATCTAAGTGTTGGTGCATAGCTAGGCCCTTAAAACACATCTATCTTCCCTTGTGAGCCTATAAAGTTGCATCCTTAGTCAAGCTTTTAGCTGTGTGAGTTTCAGTAGCCAACTTACTGGCACAATCATTGCTTCCTTTACTAAATGCATGACTTGAAAGTGGAAGGTGATGGTTTCTTTCATAGTTTTAGTGACTGATAATGAGTTGTTAAGCTGAGCATTCACTGGATTTTGTATTTTACTGCATACTGCTCTAAACAAAATGCTATATCTCTTTACTGCAGTCAGGCCGCAAAGAAACAGTTTTAGATCTTGCCAAGTTTGTTGATAAGGGTGTCCAGGTCAAGCTTACTGGTGGTAGACAAGGTTAATGGTGATCTCTTTTAAGTTATTAACTTATAGATATGTCAAATTGAGTTATATTCATTCATGCTTTACTAATTTAGAAAATGTAATTGAGGCTGAAAATCTTTTGTTGTTTTCATTTCATACCATCTGGTGTAATGAATAATAGGAGTCCCTTTCTTGTTAGTTAGGTGTTTTTCTTTTGTATATTTCATGTGTATTGGGCTGCTCCCCTTTTGCTCTTAATAAAATGCATTAATTGTTAAAAGATAAATAATAGGAGCCTTTAATATTTTATATCTTAATACTTGTTGGGTTTCTGAAAACCATTTAAATCAGTATTGATGTTATGAAATTTGGTTGATTAAGTCAGTGTCATCATCATTATTATTATACTTTCACATGCATTGATGAGCCACATTACACACAGAGGTACAAACTGCCCTCCCCCCCCCCCCCCCAAAAAAAACAAAAAATAATAAATAAATAAAAAAAGAAAGAAGAAAACAGCTGGCTTTTAAAAATGAGATAGAGCTTATGTCATTATTTCATTAGCTAGTTCAAAAACATTTATGCTGCACAAAAATTGGGTAACATAGCCCCCAAGAAAATTGATGAAAATATTTTTTTAGAATGTTTAATTGACTCGGCAGATATTTTTTAATTATGCTTGAGGAAAATGCTTTTCATCTTCAATTAGCTTTGGGGTCTAAGATCCCTCCCTCTCTATTTCCTTTTTTTTTTTTTCCAAAAAAAAAAAAAAACCAATAAAAAACACCACTCGGTTCCTATTGTGATGAACATCACCTCCCATAATTCTCTAGCCCACCCACAATGCAATAAATGTTATCAATGCTTTCCCAATTTCTCACACATAGGTCACCAATTTGTTATTAAGTCTTCATTGTTAGAATATTTCCTAATGTGGCCACCCAAAAAAAATAGCTTCCCCTAAAGGCATATTTCTTCAAATACATTTCGGAGGAAATGGAGAGTTAGCTGGAGGGATGAGCCTTTAATGAAAGATATGATCTTGTAGATTGCCTTTTGGATGGGATCCAACATATATGATCATCGCTGCATCTTCTTCATTTGAAGAAGTACAACTTGTCAAAAAATGAGGAAAACCAATTGAGATCATCTCCAATTTCTTGACCGAGTTGGAACAACTTTACGTCCTAATCATGGGCTGTTACAAATAAAGTTAACATTCCGATGGAGCATATTATCATAAACCTACATGTCCTCTACTACCGAAGCCTCCTTGCATTGGGATAGGTAGAAGAAATCCAGGAAATAAGTCTTTAGGGGCTGGTCCCTGCACCACACATCGCACCAAAATCTGATTTTAGATACATCACCCACCTCATATCTAATTAACCAAGAGAATTCCCCCCACCCTGTGATACCCCATATGATAAGGATAAGGGAGGTGGTGTATGAGATCCCACATTATTTGAGAATGAGAAGTTATTGCTCGTTTTAAGGTTCCAATGGGGCTCCAATTGTATCATTGACTAGTCCTTTTGGAGTATAAGCCATGTGGTTTGAGCCTTCCATGGGGGCATTACACACCTTTCCTAATGTTCTACAATCGGCTCCATATGGTCTGTTGATCTCATAAGAACACCATCCATGCCCACGTGCTACCATATTTTGCATCCACAACCAAGTGCCATTGAGCCTCCCTCTTCGTAGCATAATGCCATTACTATTTCCCTGACAAAGCTTTATTGAATAAAAATAAATTTCTATTCCCAAACCTCCCCTCAAGACTGGGATGCAAACCTTTGACCACTTGACTAGGTGGCCTATTTTCTCCCCACAAGAAGTCTCTCTGAATCTTATTGAGACACAGAGCCACACCAATAGGGAGGGGAAAGAGAGACATGGCATAGGTTGGAAGATTAGAGAAACAAACTTTTATTGTATTACTCTTTATTTAAGTCAGTATTCTTCAATCTATATGTTTTTTCTGGACTCTTCAAGTATTTACGTGATGCTTATGTGCTTTCAGCCTTTGGTTTCTTCAGTTCAACCTTGATTTCATAATTAGTGATCTCATTGAGCTATTTATGTCCTCTCACAGTCACAGGAACCTTGAAAGGTTATGACCAGTTGCTTAACCTTGTCCTTGATGAAGCTGTAGAATTCTTGAGAGGTATAAACTCCTTTGCACATCATTGCCAGTGGTTTGCTTCTTTTTTTTTTTTTTTTTTTCCTCTTTTCCATGTAATATTTTCTCCAGGGTGAAAACAAACAATCTCTGTTTAGTCTCTTGTCAGCAGAACAATTAGTCAGCTATTCTTCAGTTGAAACAAGTTTTTTCTTTTCTCCTTGTATATTGTCTATAATAAATCAATTGACTTTTTCCCGAGAGCATCCTTAAATTGCAGGATGCTGGTTAGTGTGCAAAAAACAGATTTAAACTTTGTTAATAATACTGGCCTCCTGATTTCCTTTCATATAAGATTTGCCCCATTTTTGTCTTGGGATTCATGAAATTGGGTAGTATAAGCCCGAAGTACAGAGGGCATGCTTTTGGGACTTAACTGAATTTTGTCTTATGCTTACTGCTAATGGTCTATGAAAGCCAGGTAATGAATATGTGACTGGATATGTAATAAACATATGATAGGATTTTTGAAATTTCTTTTATACAAGAGGGTGGGGGATATTTAATTAATCAATTGTATAAATAAATATATCCAGAGATATATAATATACTGATTGTTAGAAGATAAATATCAAATAACAAAAAATATGTTTTATACATGAATATGTTCCATAATCCATGTTTGACTTAGGAATTTTTAAATTTGAAGGTCTATAACTTTCTAAACCACGGACTAAGTATTTTCCATTGAAGTCACTTTTCTTATATTCTCAAGAAAATTGAACCTCTCCCCAAGATATATTGATGTCATACCCATTCCATTCATGTATGTTCTTATTATTTGATATCTATCCCTTTGTATCCTATCATATATGTGGCAGATGCGGGTATGAATACTTTTTGTATAAGTGGGTACAACAACTACTTTTAACTAGCTTATGTTGACGGTTGGGCATTGTGAAAAACTAGATAAAAGAGGTGGCTCATTTGGAAGAAAAAAATGCATGTGTAGTTTTGCGCACACGAGGAATTGGAAAATTAGATTAGAGCTTGACAATGGATGTAATACTGATGTTGCATATTATGCAGCCTTGTTGGTGGGATTCCCACCCTTACTTAAATTGAGAAAATATGGGCTGTTACATAAGCAAAATAATGAGATATTAATCCTGAAAAATGTAGATAAACTAATGCTTTAGAAATTTTTTCAGTAACTTTAGGGCCTAACCCATTCAAGCTCCTCTATGGCTTTGGTTTCTGAAGTTGTGAAGATGTAAATACCTTTTACCATATCTCTGCTGGTGGGAATTATCTGTAATAGATGGCTACATTTTTCTTTCAAACAATTTGAATTCTCAGCCAACTGGTTTGCTAGCAAATTTATTCCCACTTCTGCTACTGCAGATCCAGATGATCCTCTGAAGACTACTGATCAAACCAGACGTCTTGGCCTAATAGTATGTCTTTTAACTTTATTTTCTGAAGCAAATTTTGACAGAATTTTAAATTCATTTGTAATTAGCTTTTGCAATTAGTTTGAGTATTCCAAGGTTTGGATAAGATTACTGTTTACTGTTACCACTTTCTCCTACAGCATTTTTTCCCTTAAATTGTAGATATGAAGGGCATGCCCAGTTATAGTGCCATTTGAAGTAATCAGTGCTATAACCTCTGCATTTCATACGCACCTCAATGGAACTTATTTTTATTTGGAAGTTGATAATGCAAATGTAATATGATAGGAGAGTGCCGTTTTGGATATTGAATTGAAATTGCAGGTCTATGACACTGAACGTAGATAACATGTTTGGTTAGATTACTAATCCATTAATGGTGATTGCTTATTGTGCCTGACTCAGGTTGTAAAGGGATAAAGTGGAGCTTGGGTAGATTTGAATTCAACAAAGAAGGGTTTTGTGTAGGGCAACTACAGTTAATATGGAGATTGTTAGGATACCCTAAGCAAATACATGAAAAGTGAGATGGGTCATGTTTATAATGTTGAATTTCTAGATGGGTCATGTTTATGAAATTGCATTTCTAGACCAAGCGTTATGTTCTTTTATTTTCATTTACATTAGGATTAATCATCACTTTAGAAACTCCCATATCTCTGTGTCCCCCTTTTGAAGTTGGGGAGTGATGAGTTACAAGAAATTATCATTGACGTTACAAACAATGTAATTCTCTTTTACACGGGTATGCTATTGCAGGTATGTAGGGGCACTGCTGTGATGCTTGTTTCCCCAACTGATGGCACTGATGAAATTGCAAACCCCTTCATCCAAGGGGACGGGGTGTAGTTGATGTCATTGTAATCCCTCAAAAGTGTTTGCTAAATAAACAGAAATTTACTTTCAAAAAGCCCGATTACCTTAGATGGTTGCATCCCACTCTTATTTTTGGAATATACGTTTGGTTTATGGGGGACATGAAAAAGACCGTGTGAAGTATTTACTGTTGTATCTGAATGATAACTTGGTGTAGTCTGCAAGAGTTGTCTATTTCTTAATGCTTGAAATTATTTGAGCACTTGATGCCAAGTTGTCTAGCTATGTCTGTATTGGAGAAGCATGGTTTGGCCCAAGCTTCCAGAAATATTGTTTGGTACCGTGTATCATCCAAGGCTCAACTTGTACTTGAACCTCAAGGAAAGGACTAGGAGCTATATATGAATCTACACATGATGACAAACCAGCCTTATCATTCAAGATCATATTATTTGTACTGTTCTTTGTTGGCTCTCCAACTTTCTGTTGATGTCTGCTGTATCCGAGTAGGCCGTTTCTTTTAGATGGGCATCATGAAAGCTTCAACTGCTTTCTTGTCTTTTGCAACTTGTCCTTGCTGTTGCCTGGCAGTGGATTATGCATTTATATATTTGCATATGACCTTAAATTAGGTTGTATTAGATTATGCATATCTAAAAATTTGCATAGTTATGAATAATATTTCTACAAATTTAAAGATGTACTGTTCACTCTCCAAATTTTATTTTATTACTTTTTTTCTTTCTCCTCCCTCTCTCTCTCTCTCTCTCCACCAATTGATAGAATTTTAGGAAAAAAATTCTAGTATATATTTAATTAAATTTGGCTAAAATGTAGAGTTGGAGTTTAAATTCGCAATCTTTGTTTTAATACCATGTTAAATAAATATTGTCTAAAAAATTTAAGCCGATAGAAATAAATAAATTTAATTATTTCAATTATGTTATAAAAATCATGGGTCTTTACAAAGTTTACATCGAGATCAAGTCCCACAATAAACCCACATCATGGATATCCACAGAGACCCATGCCAGTTGTGAGTCTCAAAAACCCACCGCTAGCAATCCATGATGGAGACCCATACCATTACAGATGGCTTGTCTGATGATCTGATTACTGCTTTTGAATCAATTTCAATATTAATTTGTATTTAGTAAAACATAAATATTTATTTTAATTAGATAAGTACGTTTTCACATTAACATTAATAACGACTAAGAACTTTACAGCTTCTCTTTCCCAAGTTGGAAGGTCCATAATGTACCCCAGTCCCCATTTTTGTTGTGATTTTGCTAGGTATTGATTATGAGCTACTCTACTATTGGTTGTGTCTGCTTTTTTGGAGTTGAAAAGAGAACCATTTTTGAGGTTGGACTTGGAAGAGGCCAGAAGTATTAATTCAACTAGGTGGTTTAACCATATATGATGCGTTCAACCCATAAAGTAATACCTTTATAACCGACCCTAATTAAAAAAATCCCTACATATATAGCTAGAGGAAGTAGAAACCACGCGAATGGAAGGTATCTTCAAAAAGTTGTTTCAAACCCGGTAACGTTGGAATCAATCCCAAAGGATATTCATTAAAGCCTAAATTCCGCAACAGTTCCCTTGACTAGTCAATTAGGACATCTCATGTTGTTAGACCATGCAACAATATAGGAAAATGCAACAAAAAAAAGAGCCTTCATCGGTAATGAAAGATGCCATGTTGAACGTCAAAAAACCTAAAAACAAATTATAGCATAATTGCAGAGGAAGGAATTCGATGCTTGGTCGTGTTAATTAGAGGGGAAGGCCGGGAAGGGAAGCATATATTCATCCTTAAAAAGGGGTTTTGGCTCAAAATGATCATGGAAACCCCCTTCAAAGATAATGAGATCATGCACTTTGACATCATGAATTATTGTTCCAATCTAAGCAATAGATCAAAAGTACTCTCTGCTATCGATCACAATTGAGTCCACGCCAAGTCTTGAGATTCGTCGTTCAAGACATTACGTACGTTCTTCTTCTTTTATCTTGCTCTTTCTTAAAGCAATCCCTTAAACAAGTTGACCAATGGGGTTCAAGTTTTATTGACTATATATATATAATAGGGTGAGGAAAGAATTATATATAACATACATAATTTTTGAAGTTCATTATATTAATTCATGTCATGTCATTTATTTCAGTATTAAATGACGATCATGAATTTAATCATTTAAGTTTAAAATAATTTGAAAGGTGGTATCCATAATATTATTAGATAATATGTAATTTTTTTTTATAAAAATAAACTTTATTTTATTTAATAATCAAAAATATAATTGTGACTTATCAATATAGAAAAAATCCGGACGATATGTGATTTTAAACGTAAGGAACAGGATGAGTTTGGATGTTGAGTTGAGTTGTTGAGTTGAGATGATAAAATATTATTAGAATATTATTTTTTAATATTAAAATTGTTTTGAGATTTGAAAAAGTTGAATTGTTTATTATATTTTGTATTGGAATTTAAAAAAGTTGTAATGATGAGTTGAGTTGAGTTGGGTTGGGTTGAGGATCCAAACGCAACCTACCAATTCTAAACTTGCTCAAGGGAGCACCGACACATTTCTCGCTTATGCAAACCGGTCTAAGCTCCTCACAGCTATTTTGGTACAAAAAACAAAAAACATGATCAAGAGACCGACACGGGGTGTTCTTTTGAGGTCACTGTTGTAATACCCGTTGGGAACAATGAGTAAGACGTTTAGAGGTCAATAACATAGTAAAAAAACAAAAAAGAAAGGAAATAGATGAAGTAAGAGAAAATATCTTAGCATGGAAAAAGAGAACAGAAGAAAGGGAAAGGTAGCTTTTGCTGTTTCTTCAAGAAAGGGAGGGGGGAAGTAAGGGCCATCCCCCATGGCCATGCATGGCCATCAGCCTCACAAATGAAGGGCATGCAGACGAGGCTTGCTTGCGTACGTGTTGTGTATCTTTGCTTAATTTGTGAAGGGGAAAGAAGAAGACAGGTTGCATTTGGATTATAGTAAATCCGTGGGCCTCTTAAGTCACAGTCACGAGAAGAACAGCTAACATGTAGCCTTAAATTCGCCGACAAATGGCATAAATTCTCATCAACTTATGGGGCAGTACTGCCAGGGGAACATCTTCCTGCTGCTTTTGTTACAGCTTGAGTTGTCGGCAGTACCTGATTCTATCGATTTACATTCACAGCATCTACATCCATTTCAGTTACTATATTCTTACTACTTATTTACTATTTTTTTTATAATTAATTTTTTTTTTAATTTTTTTTTTTACTTAATATTTAAAGAAGTGATTATTAATAAAATTATATATTTTTTTAATTTTTTCTTAACCATTAAGACTATTAAAAGAATACTTAAAAGAAAAATATAATAAAGAAACAAAAACTTCTAATAAACTATAAGTTGTAAATAGGTAGTTTTTCATTTCCCCAACAACACAAACTCACCAAATCTATGTAATAATTTTTTTTCCCTTTTTTTTCGAAAATTTTCTTAGTCCCATATTAGAACAATCTCTCAAATCCTTTGTTGCCAAAAAAATTAACATTTCTTTACCAAATATATTCTTAAGAGCCACTCCATTTGTTCAAACTCCAATAAAAACATCTCCAAATAAAATAAGTTTCTAAATCCAAATATTGTTATTGTATCTCACCACATTCACAAGAATAAAAACAGCACTCATAATAGTGTAGTTTTTTTTTTTTTTTTTCTAAGCAAGCAAATTTCATTAGAAACGGAAAAGCTGATACATGAAGAAGGGGTGAAATTTTCCAACAAACACTCCAGTTCAATAACCACAGTGCAAAAGTAATGGAAAGAAGGAAAATAAAATAGATTTTAGGACCAATTTCTTGGTCCCCACCCATGCCTTACAAAAAGGACGTCATTTTAAAAAATGGTTTTTAAGTAAGCCACAAAGGTTATACGTGCACTGCAGTTTGTTGTCTTGAAATATTTTTTGGAGAGATTCATAGTCACTTTTTCAAGATTATCGGTTAAGAAAAGTGATAACATAATAGAAAGACTGGCATCAGATGGATAGATCTGTGACGGATCATTTGTCTTCTCGAGTCTCTGTGGTGGCCATGTGCCGATGGTTGGGACGTGAGGTGATGCAGATTTGAAAGATAGTGAGGTGGAGAATCTGCTGGTATGGCGTGTGTAGCTAGCGGAGTCGTCGGGCACGGCGGGGCGTGAAGACTACGTGCGGAAGCAAGCCGCCCGTTAAGGTCACATGCATAGATTTTTTGCACAGTTTCGCATTGTCCCAATAGATCGGGGGCAATAGGGTTGCGTGGTGGGTGCGTGTCGACTAATGGTTGCTGGAGTGAAATAGATCTGAAGAAAATTGAACCGGTGGAAGAGAGGAGGAAAAAAAGCACTACCATGGAAGCATATTCACACAGTGATAGTGGAAAGGAAATGGAGATAGAGAGGAGGTTGGAAAGCATATCACAGCTCTCACCTTCCTCTCTGACGGAGGCACTCTTTCTAGAGATTTGGGTTTTCTAAAAAGAAGGAAAATCTTCTCTTTCTAGAGAAAAGGAGTTGATTACAGCGAAAAAACTTTGACTAGTGTAGTTATTCGAAAGATGTAACCTCAATTATTTTAATAGTTAAATTATTACAATAATCTCTATGATTTTCCTTTTGGATAGACTTGTTTTATACATCACTTTTGAGATTTTTATTCTCCAAATTTTAAATTTGATAATTTTAAGTAGTTTAGTAAGTAATCTGTTAAAAAAACCAAGTTAGCACCAATGGTTAATGTGTCCTTGCACATGTCACTTGTAAAAAAAATTTAAAATGTTAAGAATAATGAAAATTATTAAAAATTTCAAAATTAAAAAGAAGCCAAAATTTAATTAAAAAATAAAATAAAAACAAAGCAAAATAAAAAAATTCATGAGATATGACCAAAGAAAATGCTAGTCCTACCGAGAATACCTATTGAGAGTGGGTACCAATTGTATTTTTTTTATTTAATGATTAAGAAAGTAATTTTTAATGACTTTGTAAATTTTTTTAAATATTTAAAATCTTTAAAAAAAAATTTACATGTCTCGATGGGAATTCTCAGTAGACGTAACAATCCCCTATGTGGATCACATGACCTAAATACTATTTCGGCACAACCTAATCTTAGTTCGTGTCACAAAACTCAGGTACGCTCGTGTGGTGTGTCAATCGGACCCATCCCACCCAACCAAGTCATTTGGGTCACTGGATAACCTTGCCTGTCCAAAGAAATGAGCATATATATATATATATATATGCCGAGCTGAGCCGGTCTTTGGTTTGCTGAGCTCGACTCGACTTGACTCCAAATACTCAAGTTCAAGATTTTTATTTATTTTTTGTTCGAATTCGAATCGGTAAGCTAAACTTTCAAATAGAACTTAAGCTTGAGTTCGTCCTATAAACGAGTTAGATCTCGAGCTCGAGTTGTTTATTTATTTTTTGAATAAGATTAATTAATAAATTAGATAAATAAAAAAATAATATTAAATTTGTACAACTAATAAGTAGAACCTCTATTAAATTATAAGATTTTAAAAATTTATAAATAATTAATATGTAACTAGTTGATAGTTATCCATAATAACAATATATTACATGCCTACATATATTATTAATACAGACACATAATATGATAGCATATATCTATTTCATATGTGGTACCTATATACTAGTATATGAAATTATTAAATCTTATCGACTAATTATTGTACAAATTATAAAATATAGCTATGAAATAGATTCAATATATAGATATAAGTAATTAGGTTACATATTATATATTTAATTATAAAAGTACTATGCTTATATTATTAGCTAATATATATATATATATATATATATATATATACATAGGTGTATGTATATATTTCTTAATATATGAATGAATTTTAATGAGTCGAGCTAACGAGTTGACTCGAGCATAAATGAGTAGGCCTTAACGAGTCTTAGTTGAGTCGACTCAAGTTTTATCGGGAATGTGTCATTTACTAATCGAGCGGGTATCTACTTTCACATGCAAGTTTTTTTTTTTTTTTTTTTTACGAGTTGGGTTCAATTTGAGTTTAATCGGGCAAGTACCAAGAGGGCTATCAAACAGACTAGGTTATTTACAACCCTATTTATTCTCATCTTTTTAGACTCATAGTAGTGTTGCAAGTCACCTTTCTTCTTAGAAACCAACGACGCGACCATGGACGATGACCTTCTTCTCACATCTCTATTGGCAACTTAAGGTATTGTTTATTTTCACAATCATTTTTATCTCATTTAATCATTACAATTTTTCTAAATTTTTACATAAAAATAAAATAAACAATTTAATTTTTTCAAATCTCAAAACAAAAATAATATTAAAAAAATATTCTAATAATATTTTATTCAATTTTTAACTTTTATTTAAACTCATCTCATCTCATCTGTGAAAATAAACGAAGCAAGTGTTAAAAGCTCAAGTACACATTGTTTGATGCAAAATTGCCTTGATCCACGAGTTTAATTTTGCTTTGATTTGTTAATGTTGTTTTCTTTAATGCGTTGATATAGTTTGAAAATCATTTATTTGGTTGGGCAGATTGTTGTGAAAACGATGCAAGAAAGTAAAATAATAAAAAAAATCATTCATATGATATAAAACTTTACGTAGTTTGATAATGTGTCTATGTCTATAGAGCTATAAAAGATTTTATTATCTTGAAGAATGAAAAAATATACTTTGGAGACAAAATACACTAGTTCGAAACCGGTTATACGGTTCGTAATAAACACACACATATATATAGGGGTTATATGGCAGAAGTTTTTATTTTTCAATTATCGCATTATTCGCTTGATAAGGTGTCAAATGAGTCTTGAGCAAACTCTCTATTAGATGTTCACTTGAGTGAATTCTCTGTTTGAACTTTGCTCAAGCAATTTGTCACATAAACGTCAAGCAAACTTTCCATCTAACATTTCTTAAGTAAAAAAATGGGTCAAAAATTTTTGCCGAGGGTGAAGCCCTTAAACCTCCACAAGGGATGACCATGTTCACCTCAGCTTGAGCTATTTATTGGCCCAAATCTAATTTAAATTCTATTAAAAAAATTATAACAAATGATTGTTAAATCGAGTGATGAAATCAAACCTCCAAATTACATAAACCCAACACATATCTAACAGGATGGATTGCACAACCTACATATTCGTTTCGCAGGTACGAGTGGGATAAGAGTGGCAACGATGACGAGTAGATTATGAATTGCTACCCTGCCCAGGCTACGGGCAAGGAGCTACTCACTTGTTTAGGGGTGGGTAGTGCCCCTACAACTAGGTGCATCCTAGGTCGGCTTTGTCATTTTTTATTTAAGAAATGTATGTCGCCTGAATTTGTCTCTTCATTTTGACCGTTCATATATTTTATTTTTTATTTTACTTCATAATTAAGAAAGTGACTTTTAGTATATTAGTGTATTTATTTTTAAAAAATTAAAAAATATATAAAAAAAATGAAAGATAAAATAAAAAGATAAATTTGTGCTAGGCGGCACGCCCAGTAGTTACTGCTGGCGTCAGCTGCGCACTACTCTTTTTATTTGAGGTTTTTATTGATTTTTGTCTTCTTTTTATTTTTAATATTATTTAATTTTTTTATAAGCTATGTGAAAAGACACGTGGGACACATCATTGGTGCTGACGTGGAGCTTTTAGTAAAATATTAACATAACGACTAAAATGATCAAAATGAAAAGTATTTGAAGTAAAAAGTTTAAAACTAATACATAAATATATATATATATATATATATAAGGACCATTGCAAATCACAAGAATTAATTTAATATCCAAACCTTATCTTAAGGTTTGCATCCTCTTTTCCTTAAAAGCAAGTTTACAAAGTTGCCAACGTTGTAGACTTTATTTATTATTGCTTTTGACAAACGGGAGGGCGGCCCATGTGTTTGGTTTTTTTCAAATCAAATATAGGGGTTTACATTTTTTTTTTAATTTTCTTCTCATTTTTTCAAAAATGGATTTAAAGATACGTCATATGTGTTTAAACTTAATCCATAAAAGGTTCATTTTAGTTATATACAAATTTTAATAAAACCTTAAAACTTAATTGCATAATATCATTTTTTAATGTCTCAAAATCAAACATCCTAATGTATTTTATGAAGAAAAAACAAATACTATTTTCTTTTGCCATCAAAAAAGAAAAAAGAAGGAAGGAAGGCCTCACTTGTTATAATTCTTGGCCTTTTCACTTTAAAGGCTGGAACTTTTGGTAAAAGATCTTTGCTTTTATTCAAAACTTTAGACCCTATAAGTTTTTGATGGTTTAAAGATATAATACGTCATTATTAATATTTTACCTTGCGAAAGTGCAAAAAAACTGAAATAAATTCATAATTTGTCATTTCTAATATATATATATATATATATATATATATAATTTGTTGAAATAAAATCATAAAAACTCCTTTTGTTCTGACATACATTACACAGCTTTCATTTTCGATTATCTCACGTGTGAAAACACTTAAAGGATGGCTTGGGGGACAATGGTAAGATCATTGTTTGTATTTGCAATTGTGGCACTGAATAACATGATCTGGAACATGTTAACATGCACCATAACCTACCCGATCTTTTCCCTTCTTGAAAAGTTTGTATAATATTAATTGTTTATATATATATATATATATATATATATATATATATATATATGTTTAACAAGATTAATTAGTAACATATCATCTTTTTACAACAAAGATGAAGGGAAAGCTTCTCAAAAGATGAAGATAAAGCTAAAACTTGGGCCAATAATCTGCCATCATAGCCCGTAATTTAAGAACACCTTGTCCCGTAATCATATGAACCCACCCCTCTCTTTGTCTAGAAATCCGTAAAAATTATCATGACCATTAAATCAAGGTCTCAAAATTGAATAAATAACTTTTTCGATTTAAAATATTTTTATAATTTAGAAAAATATAGACATAGCATGAATATCCATCTCGCTGTAATTAACCTTAAAACTTATGTTATCATGAACAGCATTTAAAATTATAAGGTCTATAAATAATATCTGTATCTCTAAATTATAAGGACTTACATTAATTCATTTCTTGGTTTCTGGTATATTTCCACTTCATTCATTTTTTAAAACTCAAAATGCTGCTCAAACACTTGAAGCCATTAAGCATGAGCACGTGTCATTGGACCACCAACTTTAGCTTGTAATAATTTTTAGTAATAGCTACTTGATGTATTACCACTCTTCACGGATTCAACAGTGTTTCTTATTATAATTATTAATAATAATATATTTTTAGTGAGTAAAATGATGTTAATTCAAATTCACGACCCTACCAAATACCTTTTCCCTCAAGTCTTCTTAGATTATACCCAAAATGAACTTCAAAAAATAAGAATCTTTCAAGATCAATCGCACAAGAAATATAAGAATTTAATTTTGTGCCACAAGTAAAAAAAAAGAAAAAGAAAAAAGAAAAAAAAGCTTATAAAGAGGCATAGTTCTGTGTGCCCAGTAAACAAAAATAAAAGATAAATACAAAAAATTGTATATTTCTAAATCCCGTGAAATGGAAATTATAAAAAAAAATTATTTATCAAGCAAACTTACACCATATATAAAAATAAAAAATAAAAAATAAAAAATTATTCTCACCAGTTATTATTTATCATCCCATATCCACACTTTATGAAAAATATTTTATATCTTATAAAAAATATTCTTGAAAATGAATAATGACTTCTAAAAATATAGTATAAGAATTTTTCTTGTAAAAAAGCTTGAACATATGGCGCGTGGGAATTGGAACTCAGGAAGTATAAGCGTATCAACAACTGTATAATACAGCTTTTTAACTAATCATTGCTAAGCGACAACTAATCTTCTTTACTAATGCCCCTTTTCACGTTCTACACTTATTTTATATACACAAAAATACACAAAATTTTGTGGAAAAAAAAAAAATTCTTACACGTGCGAGCGAGCACATTGGATCAGAACTCAGGTAACGAAACGGTATCGTGACGCTCGGATAACGGTGATGGTGGAGACGACGGCGGTGATCTCAATTTCTGGAAGTATTCCTTTATGTCCAGCCCTCCCGTCGTTATGTGGTCCGTCAAGTCCCCGTCGTCTCTGGACGGGATAAACGGCGGTCGTAATATATCCGTCAATAGGTCCCACCTGACACCACGAAAGAACGCGTGTCCCTTGATCTCGCTCGCTCCTCTCAGGTACCCCAATCTTCTGGTGGGGTCCTTCTCTAACAACCGTCCGATCAAATCCGTTAAGGCCGTGCCTTTGCCGATGAATTCGGGCGCTTTCACCAAAACGTTCCGAAACGTTTCCTTCCGGTTCTTCCCCTTGAACGGCGTCGTACCGTAGAGCATCTCGTAGGTTAGTACCCCCAAGGCCCACCAATCGACGGCGAACTCGTGACCGTCTCCCCGTACCACCTCAGGCGCCACATACTCCTCCGTTCCCACGAAGGAGTTGGACCGTTCACCGTCGGAGAAACTTGGCTTGCGTCGACTGACCGGGCTGACTCGTGCCGACTTGGCCTTCTTCAGGCCCTTCTTGTTCTTGCTGTTATTATCGGGTAATATTGTTATCCACCGTGACAGATTCCTCCGATGTTTCCGGCGAATATCCGGTGGTTCCTCGGCGGCCTCAGTGGAAATGAAGGTCTTGACCGCGACCGTCCTCGGTGATAAGCTCCTGGAGAGGTCGAAGTCCGTGAGGGTTACGTGACCTGACTGTTGGATGAGAACGTTCTCGGGCTTGAGGTCGCGGTAGACGATGCCCATGCGATGGAGGTGATCGAGAGCGCAGACGATCTCCGCTAAGTAGAAGCGAATGACGGCATGGGAGAAAACGCGATCGTTTTGTCGGTAGCGGAGAACGTTGAGGTCGCCACCGGGGCAGTAAGGGACAGCCCAGGCGAGGAAGTCGGGTGTGTCGAGGTAACCGAGAAGGGAAGGTAGGAAATGATGGGAAGAGTCGGAGAGGCGGGAAAGAACCCGGATTTCCCATCGGGCACGGCGGGCAGCGTCGAGCTTGGTATGGAGGGAAGCTTTCTCGACGACCTTGAGGGCGAAGGGAGAGCAGGCAGAAGGGTCGGACGTCTTGTCATGGACGAGGAAGACGGTGCCCATGGCGCCTTGACCGAGGACTTTGAGAGCTTTAGGGTTATCTAAGTGAAGTTCCGGCGAGGTTTGCGGTGGTAAATCCATTGTACAGAAAGGAGGAGGAAGAAAAGAGACAGAACGTGAGAGAGAGATAGAGAGCGAGACAGAGAGGTGGTTTTGAGCGTTGGTTTTTGGCTTTTATAGGCCGCTTTTCTCTTTTTCTCTATCCGAGTTCAGTCTTCTCTACCCTTTCTCTCTCTGTTGTCTGGTATTTGTTTTTGTTTTTGTTTTTTTATTTTTTTTTTACGAAGTAGTTTATGTTTTTGTAATTGTCGTTTTTTTTTTTTTTGAAAATATAATTGTCGTTTTAGTTGTCGTACTAAATATATTTTTCTGTTTGTTTGTTTGTTTTACTTTTAAATATTAATCAATCAAAGGTTTTTAAACTCAACGAAGTTTTTTCTTTTCTTTTTCTTTTTGTCTTTTGTCTTTTGTCTCCGTCTCTGAGCAAGGTCATTTCTTGATTTTATTTTCTTTTTAAAGTAACAGACGGAACTATTATTGCATTTCACGACCTTTATCTTCACCTTTTTAATAGGTGGGATACTGTGCGCGACGTGTCTTTTTCATTTTTGGTGAAAAGTACGGGCCTAATTTCAAGGATTCAAATTTTAATTTTTACCACAACTTTAATTTTTTTTAATTTTTCAAGAATAAATCACTTTATGAAACTACACAATTTGATTATAGAGAAATTATGTGAGTTTATAACATTTAGGGTTCATTTGGACAATAAGATGATATGAAATTTAAAAAAGTTAAATCATTTATTATATTTTATATAAAAAATTTTAAAAATTATAATAATAATAAGAGATGAGATGAAATGAAATAAATTGAGAATATTTCTATATCTAAATGAAGCTTTATTATGAATTTTCAAATAATTTAGACCCCATAAGAATACTTAATAATGTTTCTATCCTAGTACATTGAACCATACAATTCGAACATGAAATTTAAAAAGATGTCAATTGGTTTTTCAAACAAGGTAAGTATTATGAATTATTTTATTTTTAAGTTGGTGTGTAAAACACATCGTTCAAATAATTTAAATGGTAAGTTTAAAATTTAAAATTTATCTTTCAAATCAAATTATATCATATAAGAATTTTATTAGGTGTATTATCCACACCGACTGATAAATAGAATTTCTTATATATTATACATAATATATTCTACATTACTTGTATATGATTATTTGCTTTTGGTCCAAATACTCTTTATTTTAACAATTAAATTACAACTCATTAAAATTTGTGTAAATTTTAAGATTTAAATAAATAAAAGATTGGCAGATTAAATAAATTTTACAATATTTATTATTATTATTACATCATATACTGCTTCCATAATTCATATAAAAATGCTATACTCCATACTTAGAGCACTTACAATCGATCTTCTATAATATATTTTTATTTAAAATATAAAGAAATTCTCTTAAAAATGTCTTCCAATGGATCTTGTATTCCATCCTTCATTTTACATTTTGCTACAGTAGCATGCTATATGTAAAGGAAACTATTCATCCTTTAAACATTTTAAATTAGTTTTTCTCTCATGCTATTTGATTTTCCTCATCTCTTCAAAAGTCCTAAATTAGTTTCTCTCTCATGCTATTTATTTATTTTTTGAATTAATTTATATTTGGTTTAGTTTATAAATTTGGATTAATTTAAAATAGAACATAATTATATGACATTGTATATAGAGAGATATTGCAAATATCATTTGAGGATATTATTGATAGTTAGAGTAAATATTTGAAATGAATAAAAAATATTAAAAAATATAATATTTAACTGATATGAAGAAAAAATAGAGAAACTGATATATGATATATTGTAAAAGTCAGTATGTAAAATAGAAAAAGTAGGTTTTGATGATGTATTTTATAGTATAGGATGAAGAAGCCATTGTGAGTGCTCTTACATTCTATTTTAATCTCACTATATAAGATGTGACATACTTATTACCATTGAATGATACAGAATTATCCAATAAAAAATCATTCGATGGAAATAAATGTGTTATATATTATATAATAAGATAAAAATGAAATAGTAGTATAGTCTATAAAATTTTCTAAAAATATATATATAGATAGATATAGAGATATATAAAAATAAAGTAGGCCAATTGGATGAAAATGCTGGATTTCAGCTGTGTACAATTGTGGGTGATGGCTGTACTAGGAGAGACATGATTTAATTAGAGGTAGTGGCAGCCATATGCAATGATTTTTGGCTAAAAGTAGAGGCTATACATATATATATTTTCTACAAAGTAAGCAAATGGGTGGGCACACGTGTAAGACATAAAGAAAAGATAGCATAGAGCCAAACACAATGGCGGAAAACCAATTTTCTTGTACGGTTCTCACATGGGAGCTCCCATAATCTAAGGTCTATGCGAACGTGCACTTGGGGGTTGTTGTTGGAATGTTGTCACTTCTTGTCAATTCCTTGTTTCTTTCAATTTTTTGTAGTTTGTAATTTATGTATATAACATAAATTATCCATTAAACATAAAATATTAGATATTTTAATCATTTTACTTGTTTTATTCATTTTAAATAAAATAGACGGTATCTATTTAATGTAAAATATGAATTATTTTGGTCATTTCATTTTTTAATATAATATAATATAAAATAAAATAATAACCAAAATATCTCATATTTTATATTAAAAAAATAATGTAATATATTTTATTTGAAATGGAGGAAAGGATCTATCCACTTGATTTAGAACATTAATTTTCTTAATATTTTTAACTCATAATTAAGACGTCATCATGTGTAATGCAGTTGGACCTAAACTATATATAAGGAAATATTGACTTTGGGTTAGCTAACCATCAATAATTGATTTGGTTTGAGCAAGTTTATGAAATTCAGGAAAGCATCTGATTAATCAATTGACCGGGTTTTGGGGCTCATGAATTAAGGAACAAGCAATTAAGGAAGAAGCAGATGACCCAATTCATTTAGCTCTTGATTAATCTAACCTAATTAATTATGAGAATGTGGTCTTTATGAACGAATAAAAAATATACGAGTGAATTTAAATTAAGTTGAAATATATATATATATATATATATATATATATATATATATAAATAGATCAAGTCAAGCCGCTCAAGTACTATATTTTTATCCATTAAAATAGTTCATAAATAGATCCGTGCTTAAAGAACATATCTAAAAAGATTTTTTTTTTTTTTTAATGATGTCTAACAAATGTAAATATAATTGTCACTTGGGCATTGTTGTTAGGAAAATTCTTACAGAAATTGATATAAAAAAACTGCTTATTTGTAGACAGTAACTTTCTGCTAAAAAAATTATTTTTTACTAAATTAATAAGTTTATTATGATCACAAATAATCATTTTTATTTAAAATAATTCGTCATAAATAATCATTTTCTTGTAATGAATAAATTATATTAGCCAACGGGATGGATCGAAATCGATTTTCATAAATTAGGGTTCCTCCAAATACATGATGAGATCACTATCTACCAAAATACAAAGTAATTATGGCTTAAAATTAAATAATATAATATATAGTTGTATATACATGGTAGTGATTAGGGGATCCAATAACACATGACTAGCTCACTCGTTTTAGCTTAGCCTAGCAGCTAGTTTAGTCTTACCCTTTTTTTTTCTTTTCTTTTTCTACCTTTTCAAAGTTGAAGTAGTTTTAATTGTTTGACTACTTATGAGTGTTGGGCATTAATGTAAGGATTTGATTTTACCATTCGGTGAAAAAATAAAGGTGCTGATCGATGCATGCATGCATGCAAAGTCATGATCTGCATGTTTATGAATGTATGATCAGAGGCCGCATGCATTAGCGACATTTAACTGCATCTACAACTGAAATGTTTTTTACCATCGTTAAAAGTGGAAACTCATGTAACAGGAAGATAATGTAACAAATGAAACATTGGTTAACCTCTACGAATTTAACAAATTAATAAATAAATATTAAAAGAAAATGATGGGGCCGTACTTAATTAAAAGGGAAAAAGGAAAACTAGATTAAAATGAAGAAAAATGATATATTAGTTTGACCCTAAACAAATTATAAATGGAAAAATATTGGCAGAAACTATTATTCACAGCACCATTTTTACAGGTGCTGTGAATAGTGGTTGATGAGAGAGAGCTGATGAGAGAGAGAGAGCCGAACGATGAGAGAGAGCAGGCGAGAGAGAGAGACCGAGATGAGAGAGAGACGATGAGAGAGAGAGAGAGAGTGCCGGCTGCTGCTGATGAGAGAGAGAGAGCGGATGAGAGTACAAAGTGTGCACTGCTACAGTGGCTACTCTCAATCATTACTCATTATTAATCACTTATTTTTTGTGTCCATTTTGGAAATGATATAATATATATATATTTATATATTTCTTTTTCACAATTTGTTCTCTAGTGTTTCATTTTTGCATGCTTGTCGAATATACCAATGCTAGCATATATGAATGTGGCATGCATAATTAACGGCATGCATGCATTAGGTAATATTAACATATATACAAACAAAATAGTACTATTTTTGGGGAAACACATTTAACTTGCACTTAGCTAGCTAGCTAGATAGCTATAATTTAATTAAACATAAAAAAAAAACATTCATGATATTCTTGATATGGGTAAGACGGGTGGTTTGGGTGCATGTTAGGTGGGTGCTGGTGGATCAAACCCTCGATCCATAACATTGCGTGATGATCTACATTAACTATATATATATATATATATATATATATATATAAGGAATCATGCATTATGCTTTTAACTCGAAAATAATATTCCTCCAGATACACTTTATATATATATATATATATATGGTTGGTATCTAATTCCTTTTTAATGGTTCGCCAATCGATCTTTGAACTAATTTCATATATATGCATGTCACGTTTGAAATATATGCTCTAGCTTTAAATTAAGAGGACATCAAGTTGCATGCAGCCTTTATTATCTTTAGAGATTCTCTGAGATATTATTTATGCTTTGATGCCGTTTTGCCAAAAAAAAAAATCCTAGAAAAGAACAATTATTAATCTAAAAGTCTTTGATTTTCGGTTTGAAGAATTCATACATAAAATTATATTACAGTTTATAAGAATCTAGTAATTAATTATCTTAATTAAAACCTTTAGAGATTGATGATCTGTAGGTTTTCAAAAAATTTCTTTCCCTTTTGCAACGCGCGTTCTACAAACGGAAAATAAAACTCAAGAAACCAAAATGGAATCGATGCAATATTGTCGGTTTAGAGTACGTACGATCATGATCAAGCTAAGTAGCACGTGAACTCGTACCCCAGCATTTATGCTTTGGGCGGGCGCTGTCATGTGTGAACATATACATAGATAATATATATTAGGATCGACAACAATTATATTGATCAGCAAGACATATCATGCCATATATATATATAAAGGTATTAGTACTACTATATATTAGCTAGGTTAGACCATATATATATATATATATATATATATCGTGTATAGATATTTCCATCTGATATATATATATATAGATTCAAGTCGTGTTGATTGTTACAATTCACAAGCGTGGATTAAAATGTGTGGCGCCCCTACTCCCACTGCCCTACTGCTTGTCGAATTAATGATCATGACTCAATTGGCAATATTGTCAAACAATCACCATCCCAATATTATCTGCTCAGTTTTATGTATAGATATAATACGCTTGATCGAGAATTACATGATGATGAGCTGATGTTTGCATATTATATGGTGGTCAAGAGACTAATTGCGTGCGTAGTTTTTCAATACATCATTAATAGATTAATGTGAGAATAAAATTCTAGCTAGTTTTTACAATATTTATCATGTTTTTTTAGAGTTTAACATGATTAATAGAAAAAAGGCTGTTGCTTGATTATATATATATAAGATCATTAATTAATACATGCATTAATAATACATGAATTCGTACGTAGCTACGTCCCTCCCATTTGGTAAGATGGGAGTCTCAATATATTATATGCAACTTAATTATAATTGATCAGTTTCGATCCGTAGCCTTATAAAAGCTGGCCTTCTAATTAATCATCAATCAATTAATTACCAGTACTGATGATCTTTCCTAGCTACCTTCTCCAATAATTAATTTTGAAATTAAGGATGATTACCCACACTACGTTGCTCCTAATTAACCAGCGATGTGCCCCCCGCTAACACATTAATATTCTATAAACTCAAAACCAAATTAACTACTTTCTGCATGCATGCTGATCAATTAAATACTGATCACACATACACACACACACACACACACATATATATATATATATACACTACTGTTATAAAAAAAAGCAATAATATATATATTTATAAATAATAACGCACTAAAAACTGAGGATGCATGCCTATTATTGCTCAAATACTACTCAGAAAGATGGAAAAACATGCAAGTTGACCTTATAATAAGATCTTAGCTGGTGTGAATCAATGATTTTCGACTTTTTGGGGGTTTTAAAATGATGCCAGTACTACTAGTACTAGTACTACTGCAAACCCTAGCTTTTACGGAGCTTTAATAAATAATTAGCTCTAATTAATCAAGCTGCTGGTTAATCAGTGCTTCACAGCTCTTGCAAACAGACAACCATGCATCAATATGCATATATATATATATATATATATATATATATATATATATATTTCATGTTCTCAGAATGAATCTCATTAATGAGCCAGGTTGCATATACATATATATATATATATATATATATATATATATATATATTTATATATTTCCCACATCAGCTTTCCAACTTCCCCGCAAATTAAAGGATACATGACTTAAATATCAGGACATGGGAAACAAAGTCATATATGCATGGTGGCATGCATGCATGCATAGTAGCTGCTAGGCGAAATGTCATGAGCGTAGTGTTAATATACTAGTTAATAGCTGGGAGGGCAGCCTCACCAACCATATTCAATGGATACTTTGGAAAAGGATCCATATATATACATAAAACCCCATATCTTCCAACTTTAGGTTACACAAAATCTTGTAAACTATTTTCTTTTTGGCCATCTTTTCATGAGCCTCTATCGACTGTTGGAGACATAATAACCCCACCATGGGTTTATTTTTTTAAATTTACTTTTGAAGTTTCATAAAATGTGTTCCTGTCGGCCATCATTAGGTTGGAGAAAATGTAAGCTTCCACCTAAGATCAAAGTAAAAGGAAAGGAAAGAAAAAAAAAAAAAAACAATTACTAATTATATTCCTCCACCCATGTCAAAGTTTGGAACGTATGTACTTTAAAGAAAAAAGCTGTGAATGCTTTGATGATGGCTTTGTCGGCCATCATTCTTCCACCATCTATAAGATCATGAAATCCCTTTATTTTATATTAAATTCTTGAGATTTAATTTCAGCTTTGGGCATCTAAAGGGCCAAAACACTATTTCTTAAGATCAATATGAACATGACCAACGTACAAATTAAGATCAGGGACATTATGTGAGTGCGTGTTCATGTGGAATTAGTCGTCGGCCTTCAACTCGATCGAGAGCACCACATTTTGTATATCTATATATATTTTAAATACACCCAGAAGAGATATGGATCCATCATCTTAATGTTGGAGTTTTTGAAAGATTCTTCTAATAATTAATATATAGTTTTGGTATTTAATTTACATGGAATTAATATATATGATCAGCTGAAATATTCAACTTCAAGAAGCGGTCTCAATTGATCGAGTCCAAATCTTGATAAACCTTAATCAGTCATGCATGCTCTTATAAGAATATTAGTACGTAGAATATTCGATATATAAATTATCTCTACCTTATAATAAAAACGTACAATAATATTTACTCAGATTATTCAAGTTTAGTGTCATTTCTTTCTCATACTCCATGATTTTATGATATGTTTGTTGTATATATATTTTAACAGTAGTGACAGTCACAAAGGAGACAGAAGAGGCCCCATAGTGTTCTTTGATTCAAAGAAACGTTGGGTGCAATTTGGTAAGGCAAATCGAAGTGGGAACCACTGTGTCTGATCACTTGGTCATGTGATTGTGCGGTAGAAAGATACCAAATTTATATATATATATATATGGTGGAAACCGAAAGGAGCACAAAGCCACAAAATCCTTTAATTTTTGTACGGGGAGAAAATTAATTATTTATATACACATCTACATATAAAATAAATAAATAATTTTATTTTTATATATAAAGCTAGCCTGATCTACGGCCACCTGCGTCATGAATGATCATCTCTTTGTGTCTTTAATGATCAAGAAGAAATTGCCGATCATCGAATACATGATTCGATCAATATCCATCCATGCATGCATCTTATATGATCTTGGGATGAATAATTTTTCTATAATAACTTCTTCCATTTCTTTGGATTGATTACTTGAAGGCTCCTCTCCAATGATGGTTAAAGTAGCCATCACTCATATTTACATTACTTTATTTAATTTTCTTTCTTTCTTTTGTGCTCAAATTGGTGCACCATGTTGTCAGGAATCACCAAGGGGACCCTACCACATACCTGTAAAATTCCACTTATGTGCTTATTTACAGGAAAATGATAGCATATATTATTATCCATCATGACTTTTTTTGTTTTTGTTTTCAGTTTTTTTTTCTTTCAGTTTTAATTTTTCTCTTTATATATATATATATATATATATATATATGTATAATATTTATCATTTGTATATATTCTATTGGAATTAATTTATAAATTGTGTCTTATAGTACCACACTCTTATCTTATTCTTATCGCGCGCACTGCATTAATGTAGCTAGAATTACCCATCAATCATTAGATATTATTGATAAATAATACCTACTATAAAAAAAACTGCTTATTTGTGGTCAGTTATTTTCTACAAAAATTATGACTATAATTTTTTTATTAAAATGAGTCTGTTTTTGTTATAAATAATCATTCTCGTCGCAAATAATTCGTTACAAATGTTCGTTTTTCTTGTAGTATCCGCATCAATATAGTAAGACATGAATAAGATGACCAATCATATATATGTACCCTTTAAGTATCAGAGATTAAATCCAAAATGCATACTCAACCTTTTGGGTTGAATTAATTTATTTCTCAACATTTTATATTAAGGCCAATATATTATATCTAAAAGATTTCCAAATATATTTATCTAGATATGATGAGTCCTTTTCGTAGTTAGAACAAAGATAGAATGCATGCATGTGTCATATCCTTTTTTTTTTTTTTTTTTTTTTATGCACTAGTCTTTTCAAATATATGTAAATAATACTGAAAAGACTCTTCACATGAACACACAAGGAGAAAAAAGGGTGGAGTTTTCCTTTTAATTTTATATATTTATTTTTCTCTTCTTTTAATTATTATTGGTACGTTGTTGCTCTGGACATTGATGGCCCAAAGGAATTCAAGTATAATATCATTGCAAAAGATTACCAACATTGCCAGTCGTAGTAGTAATGCATATGATGATCAGGCAGTAGTTTGTGTATTATTATGATGATGGCATAATCACCACTATTACTTTTCATTACTAGTCTAACATTGGGCCTTATTATGGGCCTTATATCTATTTTCCCCGCCGAATCAAGTATTGAGTGTTGAAAAGGCTGAAATGGTCTTGAAATTTGAAACCAATGGCATTTTACTACTGTACGTGTGATATCCTTCATTTTTGTTTAAAATTTGTAGGAACATAATTCATATAGAATATTCTATGACTTTAAGGAGTACTTCAACCCCTAGGGGTTGGCTAGAGTGATAAAAACCAGTTTGGTGGTATGCTCTCTCCAAGTTCTAAGGTCTGAATACTATTGGATGTAAATAATTTTTAAGGACTACTAGACTGAGGGATTTTTCTCTTGAATTATACAATGTGCACTTGTGAAGAACTCTTTATTAAAGACCTGTGCACCCTTGGGATTAGTCCGACACCCGGTGCCGAAAACAAAAAAAAAGGAGTATTTGGACTGCTTCATGCATTTTGAAAAATTATACTGCTGTTATATTATTCACAAGCCGATAGCAATTTCGTTACAAAAGTGGGTATCGATTGCCGTTCCAATTCAAGCCCATTAATATAGGTTGGCATATATACGGTTGGAGAGAATCGATCGAGGCTAATCCAAATTCACAAACTTGAAAACCTGTGTTGGGCGGCCTGCGTTTTCAATTCCAACTCTGAATTATGGACTATAGAGTAATGATATTCATGGAATCTAAGCTGAGTATACATATCAGTTTGATCTTTGATGCATCGATGCGAAACTTCTTAGGATGTTTTTGAGGTTGCTCTTTGATGGGGGAATTGTTTGCATCGAAAGTTTCGGTGTTCGTAATTGAGACTCAAATCTATACGTCTATTTGACTCACCACGACTATGAAAAACATCTCCTCAAGTTCTTACTAAAATTTTAGTATATAAAGTGAAAAAGAGATAGACACATAAGTAAGTTATACTTACAACATTTCTTGATCATTTTGGAGCAAATTTAGTGCGCATGATGGCGTGCAGTTTATCTATGAAGTTAAGGTATTCATTGAAGTTGGGGTTAACAAGAGCAAAAACCCTAGGGACTTAATCAACTGACCAAGTGAAATTTGATCAGATAAAGGATATCTACATGAGCAAAATGAAGAGAATATCTCACTTTTAGGCAGATGACCCTTGAAATATAGAATATTGGGCCTCAACCCCAATATCCCAAGAAACGCTTTTAATTTGTACACATGATGGGCTACATGAGCTGGCGGTTAGGAGTGTAAATTTAAACCGAAAAATTGGTCCGAACCGAACCAATTCTTATAATTCATAAATCAGCCGGAATTGGTCCAGTTTCAATTTTAGGATTTTCAGGACCGGACCGAACCGGTTTATAAAAAATATATAAAAAATAATATTTTATATATAAATTTTATACAAAATTAAAATTATACAAAATATTTTTTATATATTAATATATAAGTTTTATATATATTGTATAATTATATGTGAAATTTTTATATATAATTATATATCATATATGTAATAATTTCATATTATAATTTATAAAATATAACATAAAATGTTAATTTTAAATATGAACATTTGTAATTTGTTTGATCATATGCTATTAATATAATTATATATAAGATAATGTTATTATAAAATAAAAGTTTAATTTTAAAAATGAAAATGTAATTGATCATGTATTATATAGCTATACTAATATATAGTTTATCACTAATACCAATATATACTAATATATAGCTATACTAATAGTCTAATATTAATACTATTATACAGTCTAATAATTTATATAGCTATACTAATATATAAGTTTATAACTTATACTAATAGTCTAATATAGATTATAGTTATAGTTATACTAATAGTCTAATATAGACTAATAAAAGTATAACATATTTTTTTAAAGTAATTTTTTTTAAAACATATTTTTAATGACAAAATGTCAAACTTATATTTTAAAAAAATTAAAAAATCAGACTAGAAACTGGTAAAATCAGAAGTACCAGTTTCTGAAAATAACCGATATGTAATCGATTTTAAAAAATATAAAACCGATCATACTGATTCAGTTTAAGATTTTATCTAAAACTGAATTGGATCAGACCGGTTAGACCCTACTGGCGGTGGCCTAACGTCTGGGCCTATGCATATATACATTAGCTAAGCCCATGGTTGTATGTTTTGGACAACAAGAGATCTATAAATTCATCATCTGTGTCTCCCAGCTATCAATCCTCGGAGGAGAGGACATTTCATTCCTTCGTCTGCGAGACTGTGACACCTGAAACCACTAAACTCTCCAAGGTACACCCTCTCGGATCTATAATTATCTGCTCTAATTTTTTTAATCTTAATTGGGGCTTCCGTTTTGACCTGAATAATTCGTCCATTTCTCTTCTCTGTTTTAACAAGTAATTTAGTCAAAGAAAATCGAAGAAAAAGGGTCTATAATGCTAATTAATTACAGTATTTTCTTCTTTGATTGGTTATTGGGTAGGTTATTTAGTGTTTATTGGGGTTTCTGTAAGAGCAAAGTACAAGTTTGAAGCGCTTTTGAAACAAGGTGCTTGCTTTAATAAATTCATTTCAATACGAACGAATAATTAAATGATGCGTTTCTAATATTTGTTTTGGGTCCGTATTGGTTTTGAATTTTGTACTTTTTATTTTTTTCCATTTCTTTTTTCTGAGGTACTGAGTTGTGCTGTTAAAAAAAGAAGAACTATCCTACCCAAACCAATAAAGAAGAATCAGCTATAACTAAGTTTTGATTAGCTTTCGCACGAAGTAATAGATTTCTTGTCGGATTCCATATGCAATGTGATTGAGCATAGAGTTGAATGATTTTGCAGTGACTACAATGATCAGATTTGTCATCTCCTTTCTAGCGGTAAGCTTGGAAGGTTTTACTTTTTTGGCTTTTAGAAACATTTTAATCAGCATAAGAGGGAAAGCAAATATATTTAATTTTTATCATCCAGCCCAAATAGTGTTGCATTTTTCAGCTGGAAAAAAAAGAATTAATCATAATACTATCATAATGATGAGCAGGGGCGGTGGCTCGATTGTTGATTGAAAATTTATTGAAGTTTGTGTTTAGAATGATGGCTGCTTTTTTCTGTGTCTAATTTGGATATTTCAATTTGTGAAAGTGACTTTGTAATGAATAGACCAATGTAAGCCCTAATGGGCCTAGTCACATATGGACTTATACTCTGAAAAGACTAGTCAATGCTACAAATGGAATCCTTTGGAATCATTGTAAATCACAAGAACCTCTCTCTCTTAAGTAATATAGGATCCCATTTATCACCATCTCATACTAAATCTGAGGTATTATAATTTACCCTCTTAAATATATGATGTCCTTGTCGCCTGTGCACCCCTAGGATTAGTCGGGACATTGTTCTCGGACACCTGGTGCCAATAAAAAAAGAATGATGTCCTTGTCAAATAAATCTGTTATATGTGGCATGACTCAAGCCCTACCCTTCTGGCTAACCCAGCTTTGATACCATCAGTAACAAGGAAAACTCAAGTCACATGTGGACTTATACTCCAAAATGTTGGATTAAGGTTACAATCAGAACTCCTTAGAATTATTACAATCGGAGCCCTGTTACAATCAATTGTAGTGTTCCTTGCACGGGCTTAAAAGACTTCTTCAACGTTCTACTTTCCTGGGCTTCTGTCATTGATTATAAAATAGCTAGTTTTCATCATTGCTTGTATCCATTTCTAGCACCTAGTTGTTGCAAGGTGTACTTTGTGTATACTTCCTGTGTATTTGTGCTACAACTACTTTTCAATCAATAAAATTTTATCTTACTTATCAAAAAAGAACTTCTTCCTCATAAACAATGTGCATCTCATTCACCACCATCTCATATTAAATCCAGGTCTTACAAAATTCTTCCTGAGATGTCATTGATAGGGTAATTGATTATTGATCAAAGGTATACTCAATTGTGTTTATGCCTCTGGTTTGATAAGCTGTATAGCTATGAGGTGTTCTGTGTTCTTTAAATGCATTTGATTTTGACAAGTTTCTGTGTTCTTTTGCTTGCTTCTTCTTTTAAGCTTTTATTTATTTATTTATTATTATTATTATTTTTAAGTATCTTTCATGGGCACTAAAAGATTTGAAACTAGAGAACCATATGTGTTGGCTTCTGGGCTTGTAGGTTTATGAAATAGACACAAAAGAGGGGGAAAGGGGTTTCCCTAAGATTATGGAGTCCCTTTTCTTTGATGAATATGTTTTGGTATGCGCTTTTGTTCAACCACAAGTCAACTTAACCCAAAGATTTGCAGCTATGCCTTCATTAGTGAACTAACTTTTTGTTTCCTTCTCTGGGTGAAGAGTGACAGAAAAACATAATGGTTAAAGCATATTCTCAGGAGTATGTTTACAAGCACCCGTGGGAGCGGGTGACTTCTGCATCTTGGCGCAAGTTTTCTGACCCTGAGAATAAGCGTACATTATCTCACATACTTGAAGTTGACACATTGAACAGAAAGCTTGACTCTCAATCTGGGAAGCTTTACACCACTCGAGCAATCACTATCCATGCCCCAGGACCATGGTTCATTCGCAAAATTATTGGCCAGGATATCTGCCATTGTGTTGAATCAACAGTTGTGGATGCCCAATCACGGTTGATGCAACTCAATACGCGCAATATCAGTCTCCGGAAGTTTGTAGAAGTGGTGGAGAAGATTCAGTATGTTCCTCACCCTGATAATCCAGATGGGTGGACTATCTGTCGGCAGGAGACTAGCATTCAGATTAAGCCATTGTCAGCACTGGCATCAATGGCAGAAAAGATAGAGCAACGTTGTGCTGAAAAATTTGTGCAGAACAGTGTTAAGGGTAGGGAAGTTATGGAGAGGATCTGTAAGTATCTTGAAGCTGAATCTAGCGGGATTTCCCTCTAATTCAGCTGCTTCAATTCAATCTTGGTCATTTATAGTAGTAGGTCGAAGATTTGTAAGCTCTTTTGAAGTATAAAGTAGCAAAAGAATGTGAATGTGTTAACACCATAGAGGCTCAGCCTTGAATTTCCCGTGGATTGGCTGGATGTGTATCAACTGATATGTAACTTTGGGACATTTTGTTCTCCTGCGTTTTCCATTTGCTTTGGAGGTTTGAGCTATCTGATGCTATATACTGTAGAGATAAGTATATGATTGATTAATCTGACCCCATAATCCAGCAAATGACCATGCCATTTCCTACTGAAAGATTAGCCAGGAGCTGTATAAGACCTACTTCCTGCTCATGACTCAACTGGAAGCTGTTCTCCTTGAAAGAATTGATGAATTATTGGATAAGAAACAAGGCTGTGTGGTTGCTTCGTTATCAACCGTTGCAATGTTTCCCCTACAGCATTAACAGCTTGACTAAGCAGACCTCCTTTAATCTTGAAGCATGCTACTTTGGACGTGAAAATACAATTAATGGGAATTAAGACGTGCTTAGCAATTTTTTCAAAAAGAAAAGGAAAGGAAAGACCAAAGCTTTGGAGGGTGTCATTGGAACAAATTCATCAGGTATTTATGTTTCCAACAAAAGATGTCGAAGTCAATGATAGTCCCTCTGTAGTTGAGTTTAAACTAAAGTGGAGAGAATGAACATAATAGTTCATCTATTATGGATTTCTGTGTGTAATTGGAGGGAGGGACCATCTCCGGGACAAGTTCATCCATACACAAGAGAAACATTATACAGAAAGAGAGATAGTTGGAGTACATCCATACAGATATTGATGCTTCAATTTCATAAGAAAGTTTATGTACCAAGAGAAAATAGTTGGACCCGCATATTTATCACCCCACAGGTACACCCAAAAGAAAGTCAGAATGTTTTTATCTTTGTCCTTTTTATGGAAAATTTGAGTGTTAAGATCCACTCAAGTTTTTATCTTAACCTAAGGTAATAAAGAGAGAAAAAACAAACATCTAAAATAAATTCTATTGTATTTATTGTTCGAAAAACCAATTAGAACAAAACCTAATATCGTAGGTCATGGTCCCGCGTCTTTCTTTCACTTGAAATTAAGGGAGATGTTTTTCGGGAGTTAGAAGGTTCTGATTATTTCTAAGGTGAATAAGATATTTATTTATAAAAATGAATATTTTTTTAAATTTTGTTGAAGTAGTGTCAGGTCTATTAAAAAAAAAAAAAAAAAACTGAGGCTTATCCACTATTAAAAAAACTGGGACTTGTACATCTTATTATTATATAAATTAATTTTCATAAAAAATTTATAAAAATAAATTAGAAACTTAACGTGACATAATACATTGAAATTGCATCAAGCCTTCAAGCCATGTCTTAAATTTATTTTTATAAAATTTTGTTAAGCCAACATTTTCTCTTTTTCCACGCCAAATGATCCGTGGTATTCCATTCCACACGGGTTCACAACTTGTACTGCAGCTCTAGCGTTATTCATCTTCTTCCATACTGCTTCCTTTTGTCTTTTTGCTGAATTCACCTTCTTCTATACGTTAGGAAGGAATGCGGAGTCCTTGAGGTAATTTCGTCATATAGAGAACGGGTTCTCGCCAACAAAAGGGGAAAAAAAAAAAAAAAATCCCTTCATGCAATATAATAGATTCGAATTTTTGGATATTCTTTGGTTACTCATGATATTTTGCCTGAAAGGAGACATGCCTTTGGCATATTCTTGCTTGTTCTCTCTATTTTTCCTCTGACTCTCTCTCTCTCTGAGATCTTACTCTTTAGCCTTTCGGGACTGCCATAGTGCCATTCACTCTTCGTAACAGCAGGTAATTTTTTAGGTATGCTCTGTTCGCTATATACATTTCTTTCATTCCTCCTCTGCTTTGGTTTTTCGTTCTTTTCTCTCTATTTACTGTATTTTATGGTCTGCTCTCTTTGAACTGTACTTGTATGTGTTAGAAGACCAAACACAAGTGTGTATTGTCTTTGAACATAGTGTGGAAATCATCATGCAAATAACTCGGAAGGTATTGTCGCATCAACAACCTGCAATGAAATTGATCCTAGTCCAATAAGTCCATACTTCACCTTCTTTTGCAGTAAGAAAGAACACGGAAAAAAGGGATCTTTAGGTATCTTTAAAACCGTTGGAGGTTTGAAAGTGTTGCCATTTTTGTTTTTTCGTTGGATTGGATGGAGTGTATTGGTTGGTTTTAAGTAATTTGTAAGGGCAACAATGAGTAGGAATGATTCACACGATAAAAGCTTGTTGCAATTTGGTAAAAACCAAAGATAAAATGACGGGTTCCAGGAACCTGCAGGACTTAATTCCTGGTTTAGAGAGCTCTTTATCTGATGCATCGGTGGGACTTTATGTTTGTGTGAAGATTATATTAGATTCTGATTGCCTTCCAACTGGTTGCTGTTTATTAGAAATTTGGCCATTTTACTTTTTCTTGGAGGTGCTGGGGAAGGTTTCGAATGTCAGTTTCTTTGTCTTATGGGTCTGCAATGATTGAAAAAGACAAACTAGGTTGGAATGTGTACAGCTTTTCTAGCAGATTAGCATCTTTCTTGTAGGCTATTCAGTACAAGGCGGAGAAAACTATGCTCGAGGCACTTTTAATATCATGGCAGCTCCTTTTGGCTAAGAAGCAACAGATATCTTTTGAGAAAAATACACTTTCACTGTCCAACCATTCCATGTTTTACACTTTGTATCCAAAGCTGACTCATTGCACCATCAAATTATCAAAGAAATTTCAATGTGCACCATAAGTTAAGATCTGACAATCAAGATCGTACCTTGTCACCTATTTTTCGTCCATACCAACGGTTGGGCTTGTACAAGGTTATTTTGCAGTTTTGTTACTTGGCAGGAGCAATGCGTCAGTTTTGGCAGTTTGGGGTACAAAGCGTAAAACACCTTCTAGTTGGAGGTTGTAAAGTGGGATATAATTTCTTATGCATTCATTTGGTATAATTTCTTGGTTTGTAGTTTTCCCTCATTCGTCCTTTCTAAGAATAAGTGGGAAACCAGGCTATGCCTGAATATGTGGTATTCATTTTCCAGTTGTAATCTAATGTGGCGTTTCTTTATCAGGTTGAAGCCAAAATAAAAACGTGATGGTCAAAGCATACGCACAAGAGTACATATACAAGCACCCATGGGAGCGGGTAACTTCTGCATCTTATCGCAAGTTTACTGACCATGAGAACAGGCACATATTAACCCATATCCTTGAAGTTGACACGTTAAGCTGTAAGGTTGACCCTATATCTAAGAAGCTTTACACCATTCGTGCAGTCACTGTCCATTTCCCTGGACCATGGTTCATACGCAAAATTGTCGGTCAGGATGTCTGTCACTGTATTGAAACAACAATTGTGAATGCCAAATCACGGTCGATGCAACTCACTTCCCGAAATGTCAGTCTTCAGAAGTTCATTGAAGTGGAGGAAAAGATCCAATATGAACCCCACCCAGATAATCCAAAATTATGGACAACTTGCAGGCAGGAGACTAATATTCATATAAAGCCATTACCAGCACTGGCATCAATTGCGGAAAAGGTAGAGCAACGATATGCAGAGAAGGTTGTGAAGTATAGTGCTACGGGTAGAGAGGTTATGGAGAGGATCTGTAGATATCTTGAAGCTGAATCTGCACAGATTGCTCTCTAATCCTAATCCGAACCTTGAAGCTAAAATCCTTTTCTTGACTAATGTGGAAGTATCTCTTAAGAAGTGAGGTATATTTGAATGTGATTAAAATTAACATCTTTAAATCCGAATGCTGAAATCTCTTCTATCTTCAAGGTCCAAATATACAAGTCTCATACAAGTCATTTGTAAAAAAGTGGATTTCACTAATAAAGAATAATTTTTTTACACTTTTTAAAATAGGGCCCACTTTTTTACAAGAGTTTGTATGGAGTTATCTATTTAAGACTCGTACAAAAAATTGTATTTATCTCTTAAAGATACTGTTACAATGAAGTAGAATAGACTTCATATACAGCAAGGTTGCTGTGAAATTGTCGTAGGATGCTGTGCTAGAACACTGTTATGTAGCATTAGTGATAGCTTGGACCTAAATTGGTTATGTAAATAAAACAACACACAGACAAGTCATTTGAGATCAACTCAACAAGATTCAAACTTAATTCAATTTGTTTATTAAATTGACCAAGTTTGACTCATAATCAATTTTTTCAACTTTGTCTATGCAACTATTTTTATAGTTGGCAGCCCTATTTGCATATAAGAAGTGTTTCATCTCATCATTACAATTTTTTCAAATTTTTACACAAAATATAATAAACAATTCAACTTTTTTAAATCTCAAAATAATAATAATATTAAAAAATAATATTATAATAATATTTTATTCAATTTTCATCTCAACTCAACTCATATCATCTCAACTCACTATCCAAACGGCACCTTAACTTAAAAACTACAACCATAATTCTTCCCATGGATGTATCAGGACTCGTATGTTATTGCATTTTAGTTTAGTTGTCATGAAACCTCCCGAGATAGAAAAACACAACTGTTAGTTTTAACTAAAAATTGAGAATTGCTTTCGTATCCATATCATGACCAAAAGCGAAATCTTCCTACAAGAACATTTGTTGTGAATTGCAATGTATGTAATTTTTCTGTTGACAAAATAACAACGATGCAATTCTCTACAACTGCTATGGAATTCAGTATCTCCAAAAATAATATATATCTATTTAGGGGTGGGCAGCGGGGCCCCGCCCCCGCTGCCCCGCCCCGGTTCCGCCCCCGTATGGGCGGGCAGGCTACCCCGCTCCATCCATGCCGGGGCGGGGTCCCCCGCCCCGCATGGAGACAACCTAGCGGGGGCGGGGGGAGGGATGACCCCAGTGGGGCCCTGCCCCGCCCCCCGCTCCGCACCATATATAATTTTTTTTTTATATTTATATATATATGAATAAATATATTGTATATAGATATATACAATTTATTAAAGACTTAAAATTATATTTAAGTCATTGGATTGCTCTGGCTTCCTAAGCCAACCTTTATATAGAATGTCAAGCCAATACAATAGTCATCTTTAAGTAATGTGGGACTTACTACTAAGTCCCACATTGCTTAAAGATGACTATTGTATTGCCTTGGCCTCCTATATAAAGGTTGGTCTTGGAGGCCAAGACAATCCAAAATCTAACTCTAATGAGTTTAAGGTTTTTTAATATTTGTAAATTTTAATTAATTATTTAAATTATATTATAATTTTGGTTTAAAAAAATATTTTTAGACCAAATTTTTTTTTTTTAAACACAATACATTGACTAGCGGGGGGCGGGGCGGATGGAGGTTTTTCCCCCGCCCCCCGCTAGCGGGGCGGGGGACGGGGGGAAAACCCCCATCACCCGCATGGTGCGGGGCGGGGTGCGGGGGAGGGTACCCCCGTCCCGCACCATGCGGGTATCACCCCTATATCTGTTACCATAAAATAAGCTCAAGACCAAATTTAAATAATTTTCAAAGAAAGAAGCTCCAGGATTCAATCATTCAGACATTCAATACAATTATATCATGCACCATTATGTTGTTCAGTGAGATTCATAACTAGGATAATACCATGAAAGCCATAGGCCCATAACAAAAAAATTCACAATGCCATTGCAGAAATGTCTTGGATGCCCAAGTCATCAGAGAATTGCACAAACCATTCTTACATGCATTACTAGGAAGATGCCATAAGATACATAATAGACAACTTAGAAGCTAATCATTGCAATGTCCACCAAACCAGTAAAGATTAGGCTTGTTTGGAAAAAAAACAAATTGCATCTCATCTCCTTCTCAAACATCACTCAAAGATAAATACTTTCAAATTAATCATTATAATTTTTTCAAACTTTCAAATAAAAAATAAAAAATAATTCAAATTTTCAAACAAAAATAATATTAAAAACTATATTCTAACAATACTTTAATTTAATAATATTTTTTATTCAAATTTTTCTCTCTCATTTTCTAAAATTCTATAAAACATCTCAAACTATCTCACTACCATTCATAAACTATATTACAACTATTCACAAAATTCTCATCTCATATTACTCTCAAACTTGTCCTAAGGACTTTAGACACAGTAGCCAACATATAACTTCTCACCACTCACTAGTACAGAGTTCTTTAAAGAGCAGAGATGTCCCAATGCCTTACCTCCAAGCAAATATAATAATATAAAAGGACACTACTAAGATATGCAACAAACTCAGGAAGCATCTCATGGATAAAACTGAGGTCCAATTTTAATACATGGAACTCCACCCCGTCAAATTCAGATTTTATCAAGTTTCTCTGCCTTGACAACGAGTTTGGCTTTAGCTATAGCATCACGTGTAGTAGTGCAATAGTCAAAGGTGCAGTCATGTTTGTTAGAATAGCAATGTATTACACAGGAAGGTCACCACATCGACAATTGAACCCCATTAAATCAAACCGCTTGTTGCAGCTGCTACAACGTTTTGGACCCTCGTTTGGCTTTGCCTCAGTATTCTCCTCTGAGCCAAAACTAAAGGAGGATGGCTTTGCCTCATTACTTTCCCCTGAGCCGAAACTAAAGGATAGCTACATAAAGATGGTATTTGGCTACACTGAGTTGACTTCCACATCCACAGTTGCAATAACCAATTCATTTTCATTGCTGCTTGATGATCCATTCACAATACTTCCAAAGGAAAATGCAGCAAGCTTAGTCTGCTCCTATTTTAACAACATATCCTTGTGGCATTTGGAACACATATTCATGATAACTGCGCTACCAAAGAAGCCACAGTTGTTAACACACAAAATAGGACCTTTAGGAGGAACTTGGCATCCTGTCTCATCATTATCCATCTTTTCAACTCTACTACAACAAAGAACATTAAAAAATCTACAAATGCAGAAAATACTAAAATGAAACTACATCCTACACATACACACCTTCGCAACATAACCACAAAAATAAAAAGCATTTACATCTAGATCCACATTAGGTTAAATTAAAATGCTACCTCAATCATAAGATGGACAGAAGATTTGTAAATATCGGTATTTAATGAAAAAAATAAACCAATATCTCTATTCTTATGAGGAAAGAAGTAAAAATACAAATTTAAATGTAAGTTTTGGCAAGTTATCTAGATAAAAGCTTTCATTTTTATCGCAAGTTTACTGACCATGAGAACAGGCACATATTAACCCATATCCTTGAAGTTGACACGTTAAGCTGTAAGGTTAACCCTATATCTAAGAAGTTTTACACCGCTCATACAATCATTGTCCATTTCCCTAGACCATGGTTCATACGCAAAATTTTCGGTCAGGATGTCTGTCACTGTATTGAAACAACAATCGTTGATGCCAAATCACGGTCGATGCAACTCACTTTCCAAAATACCAGTCTTCAGAAGTTCATTGAAGTGGAGGAAAAGATCCAGTATGAACCCCACCCAGATAATCCAAAATATGGACAACTTGCAGGCAGGAGACTAATATTCATATAAAGCCATTACCAGAACTGGCATCAATTGCGGAAAAGGCAGAGCAACGATATGCAGAGAAGGTTGTGAAGTATAGTGCTACGGGTAGAGAGGTTATGGAAAGGATCTGTAGATATCTTGAAGCTAAATCTGCACAGATTGCTCTCTAATCTCAATCCGAACCTTGAAGCTAAAATCCTCTTCTTGACTTATGTGGAAGTATCTCTTTAAGAAGGGAAGGTATATATAGATGTGATTAAAATTAATATCTTTAAATCCGAATGATTAAAGGATTTTATGCCAGCTGAAATCTCTTCAATCTTATTGAGTAGTACTAGGTACAAGATAGACAAGTCTCATATAAACTATTTGTAAAAAAATAAGTCACACTAATAAAGAATAGTTTTTTTAATACTTTTTTAAAGTAAGGCCCACTTTTTTATAAAAACTTGTATGTAATTTGTCTATTTAGGACTTGAACTATTTATCTCTTAAAAGGTATTGTTACAATGATGTAGAAGAGATAAATATACAACAAGGTTGCTATGAAATTGTCATAGGTTGTTGTGCCAGAGCACTGTCCATAAGCTAAAGGCTCGTTTGGATAATGAGATGAGATGAGATGGTTTTAGATGAGTTGAATAAAATATTATTATAATATTATTTTTTAATATTATTATTATTTTGAGATTTGAAAAAATTGAATTGTTTATTATATTTTATATGAAAATTTGAAGAAGTTGTAATAATGAGATGTCATGAAATGAATGTAATGAAATGAGATGAGATGATTTCTTATCCAAACGAGTCCAATGATACCTTGGACCTGAATTGGGTATGTAAATAAAGCAACACACAGACAACTCAACAAGATTCAAGCCAGATTCAATTTGTTTATTAAATTGACCGAGGTTGACTCAGTATCAATTTGTTCAACTTTGTCTATACAACTATTTTTACAGTTGGCTTGATAATTGTCTGTAAAATTTCTTTTATTAATGTGATTCTCCTTATAAAAAAAAAAAAAAACTATTTTTACAGTTGGCAAGACTCTTTTGGTCCCAATTCAGAATCTTTGAATACAAAAAATATCTCATCTCATCATTACAATTTTCTTAAATTTCTACACAAAATATAATAAATAATTCAACTTTTTTAAATCTCAAAACAATAATAATATTAAAAAATAATATTATAACAATAATTTATTTAACTTTTATCTCAACTCACTATCCATTAACTTAAAAACTACAGTCGTTATTCTTTCCATGAATGTATCAGGACTTGTATGTTATTGCATTTTAGTTTAGTTGTCGTCAAACCTCCCAGGATAGAAAAACACAACTGTTGGTTTTAACTAAAAATTGAGAACTGTTTCCGTATTCATGCCATGACCAAAAGTGAAACCTTCCTACTAGAACATTTGCTGTGAATTGCGATGTATGTAATTTTTCTGTTGACAGAAATAATAACGATTCAATTCTCTACAACTGATATGGAATTCAGTGCCTCCAGAAATAATATATATCCGTTACCATAGAATAAGCCCTAGACCAAATTTAAATAATTTTCAAATGAAGGATCTCTAGGATTCAGACATTCAATACAATTATATCACACACCGTTATGTTGTTCAATGCGATTCATAACTAGGATAATACCGTGAAAGTCATAACGATAATTTACAATGCCGTTACAAAAATGTTTTAGGATGTCCAAGTCATCGAAGAATTGCACAAACCATTCTTACATGCCACTACTAGGAAGATGCCATAAAATGCAGAATAGACAACTTCCAAAACTAATCATTGCAATGTCCACCAAACCAGCATAGATTAGGCTTGTTTGGAAAAAAGATTTCATCTCAAAATCTCATTTCATCTCATTCTCAAATATCACTCAAATATAAATACTTTCAAACTAATCATTATAATTTTCTCAAACTTTCAAATAAAAAATAAAAATAATTCAATTTTTTTAAATTCTCAAACAAAAATAATGTTAAAAAACTATATTCTAGCAATACTTTAACTTTATAATATTTTTTTATTCAAGTTTTTCTCTCATTTTTTAGAACCCTATAAAATATAACTCAAACTATCTCACTACTTTTCACAAACTATCTTACTATTATTCACAAATTCTCATCTCATCTTACTCCCCAAGCTTGTCCCAAAGACTTTAGACACAATAGCCAACATACAACTTCTCACCACTCACTAGTACAGAGTTCTTCAAAAAATAGAGATGTCCTGATGCCTTGCCTTCCAACAAATATAACAATATAAAAGGACACTACTAAGATATGCAGCAAACTCAGCATGCAAGTATTTCATGGATAAAATTGAGGTCTAATTTCAACACATGGAACTCCAACCCGTCAAATTCAGATTTTATCAAGGTTCTTTGCCTTGACAACAGGGTTGGCTTTAGCTATAGTTTCACGTGCAACTATGTGATAGTCAAAGGGGCAGCCATGTTTGTCATAATAGTGATGTACTGCACAGAAAAAGTCACCACATCGACAATTGAACCCTGTTAGACCAACCCACTTGTTGCAGCTACTACAACATTTTGGACCCTCCTCTGGCTTTGCCTCAATATTCTCCTATGAACCAAAACGGAAGGAGGATGGCTTTGACTCACTACTTTCCCCTGAGCCAAAACTGAAGGATGGCTGCATAGAGATGGCCTTTGGCTTTACTGACTTGACTTCCACATCCACAGTTGCAATAACCAATTCGTTTCCATTGCTACTTGATGATCCGTTCACAATACTTCCAAAGGAAGATGCAGCAAGCTTAGTCTACTCATATTTTAATAACATATCCTTGTGGCACTTAGAACACATATTCATGGTAGCTACACTACCAAAGAAGCCAAAATTGTTAACACACAAAATAGGACCTTCAGGAGGAGCTTGGCATCCCATCTCATCATGATCCATCTTTTCAACTCTCCTGAAACAAAGAACGCTAGAAAATATAAAACTGCAAAAAAGACTATAATGAAACTACATCCTACACATAAACATTTGCAAAATAACCACAAAAATAAATATTTTCATCTTGGTTAAAATAAAATACTACCTTAATCCTAAGATGGACAGAAGATTTGTAAATATCGGTATTTAATGAAAAAAATAAACAAATATCTCTATTTTTATGAGGAAAGAAGTAAAAACGAATTTAAGTACAAGTTTTGGCAAGTTATTTGGATAAAAGCTTTCATTTTTATAAACTCTCATATATTTTGCTCAGCCCAAAAAATAAAGCACCCATCTATTTCAGTCCAGGAAGAATGACCTTTAATGCCAATTACCAAGAAAAACATATCTACAAATAAGCACATGTCTACAAATAACAAATGTCTAATAACATATCCAAGTGGAATAAGATCAAGAACAACAATTTTTTCTTCGTTGCTTTAATTGGTAAGACATGTAATGGGTTTTGGAACCTACAATCATAATGCCTACACCCTTCTCACAGGTATGAAGCACCATTGAACTAAAACTCATTCACTTGAGATGAAGAAATGTGAAACTACTACAAATCAAAACTTGTGAGGCAATACTTACAAAGAAATGGTGAGACAATTCAAAGATTCATTTAGGGTTATAGAGATAGGGCAAAGACCAAATAAAAGAGATAGAGCGAAATTGATATAAAGTATCATATCAGCATTGCAGAGTACATGGATATTTTGGGTTGGGCAACTTGGTTTTACTATTCGATACCAATTGTTCAAATAGAATGCTAAATGATTGGAGTTAGGATAGTTGGCAAGCAAAGAAAATGGCATCCATAAAAATTATCGAGTTTGAGGCATGGAGATCGACACATGCTTGGTAAGAGAGATGGGTTGACAGGGCAAAACCTTATGAAACCACATTTCTTCAACATTAGTCACCTTTACTCTAAACCTTACCTTACGCATATTCTCTCACAATCTGAAGCCCTTACACTCACATGTCATGAAGCCCCAAAGCCATAATCATCAATAGAGGGCTGCTTATACACCAAATTTGTCATTCTTTATCTTAACATAATCAACAGAGGACTACTTATGTTCCAAATCTGTCATTCTTTATCTTAGCATAATAAAGGTACACCCTCCCCCCCCCCCCATGACAAAAAAGAAAAAAGAAAAAGAAAAATCTTCTCCCCTCACTCAGTAGAATGGCAAGGTCATAGTTAAATAGTGAAGTAGGTCAAATCCAAAGTTGTGATCAATAGCAAGGCCAACAGTCCTATCTTTATCCACTAGCCCCATTACTTCATTTAAACCTAATCCTATTGTTACCGATACCATTGTTTGTACTACTTTGAGCCTTTTCTCTTATTGATCTATAAAAACTGAAAGCACATGTTTATCAGTTAGTTATGGTATAACAACACCAAGTACATACATGAATAGATTTTTTCTATATGTACATACGTGAAAAGATGTTATATGCCCATGCATTACATTTATAAGTCACAATTTTTCCAATGAAATACAAGTTTTCCAACTTTAAATGAGAGACAAGTTATATCCACTGCAATGAAGTGTAACAAAGACATGAGCTTCCAAATGTTTCCCATGTCTCCCTCAGTACACCGATAACTAAATATGCATGTCCCACAAACAATTTAAATTTTTTACCATAAATAAAATGCAAACTTACAAATTTTACACATGATCAGTTTTATTTTTTAAAATTACTACATATACCCACAATTCTAAAAAAAATATCATAAATCCAGCACACATATATACGTCTGCTAAATTTAAGGAATATGCTTCATATACAATAATGGGCTAGTTGAGAACTACTTTCTATTACTACCTAAAAAGAATTTCATCAATAGTCGAAAGGGCAAATATTTAAGCTTCTCTCATGTTCCAAAAAATGAATAGTACCCTCGTTTGTTTTCACAAATAAAATGAGATGAAATAAGATAGAAGTTGAAAGTTGAATTGTTTATTTTATTTTGTATGAAAAGTTAGAAAAATTGTAATGATTAGATGAGATTAGAATGATTGTGAAAACAAACGAAACTAAATCTCAAATTTTATCTCCAAACGAAAAGTATTTCCATGTAATATGACAAAAAACTCGAACTTTAACTACAACATTCAAAATTTTAGCAATTCCACTTTTTCATGCATCAATGAATCTAACACTAAATCCTATGATAATTCCTTATAAACTTTCGCCAAATATGCATACCATGAAGCTATATAAGCAGATATACATACATACACACAGATACTCATGCAAAAGAGCTAACTTGCTCACCAGTGGGGACAAGAACCTTCAGAAATGACACATTTGGGACCGATCTCTGAGTTCACAGTGGCATTAGATTCAAATCCTGCATCCAAAACATAGAACAAAAAACAAATAAATAAGTGACTTAATAAAGAACGAAAAAGAAATAGATCGATAACCAAAAACCACAAAACAGAAAATGAAGGGAGAGATTATAAACCCTAACAAGATTTGGGATCATCGAGGAGAGAGAAAGCAAAGCCAAAGAAGAGAAAGAGAGAGAGATGAGTTCTATTTTTATGTCTCTGCATTCTCTCTTTTTTGAGCAGTGCTACATCCACCGAGGATGCAACACGAGACCGGTCCCGAGAAGAACAAAAAAAGTTTTTCTATTTTTTCTAATTTTTTTGGTATTCTTAATTTTTTTTTTTTTAAAAACACAATATCATTAAAAAAAAAATTCCTTAATCACTAAATAAATAAAAAACACTATGGAAGAAATGCTCGGGACCCATTATTGGGATCCCAAGCATTTCTCCTCTTTTTTTGGTATTAAGGCTTTTCCTTCCTTCTCTTCCAACGAACACTCTTTACTGGTTAGGGGAGATGTGGAGAGTTATTATTAGTTGCACGTGTTTTCTTGACATTTCCGGTTTGTCCCTTTCGAGAAGTGCTAATAATGGTTTGCCAATTTTAGTGGAGATGTTAAAATCATCAAGAATGATGAGCTCGGGGAAGACAGACCAGTGCAAATAGGAGGATTAGTCAGGCATGATGGTCGACTGATCACTGTGAAATGACTGAAAACGTTGAATTCTTCTTCAATTATGAGAATTTATTATAATCATTTTATTAAAAAAAAAATTAAGTTATCCTCCTTGACTAATAAAAAAAATTAATGCTAAATAGAATTTTTAGATGTGTAAGTTTCACATATTCATTTAAAAAAATTTAACATTAAAAAAATGATTTTTATTTTTATATTAGTCTCAAATTTAACCATATTTTTTTGAAAAAGTGTAAGGATGATGGAACTTATATATTCTAAAATTGCACATATTATTTCTTTACAAAAAAAAAATCCTACCAAAACTCTAAATAAGTTTATTAAAGTTCCTAATTCTTCGGGATTCAATTGATTTTGACATAGTTTTTATTGATTCAATCCTTGAAAACATAGAAGTATTATTTATAATCCTTTTAATTATCATCTACACATAACACATGTTCGAATGGTACATTAAATGCATACAAAATTATTTATTATCCTTTGCTTATATGTGAATCACTTAATACTGATGTATAAAAAATGATGGTTAAGCTAGTGAGAATAACTATTGTGACATCTCATATGATAAAGATAATGGTAGGTGGTCTATGAGATCCCACATTGTTTGGGAAGGAGAAGTTCTTGCTCTTTATAAAGTTCTAATGGAGCCCCAATGACATTATTGACTAATCCTTTTAGAATATAGGCCATGTAGTTGGGCCGTTACAACTATAGTATTTCAACTATTTTGATAATATGCAAATCAAACCAAAGAGTCTAAAGACTAAAACCCACAGTCGCACCGTGGCTGTCTTGGGTTTGTGAGAAGAAGGTGACCTATGGTTGCATTACGGAGATGCAAGACGAGCCATTCGCAATGCCACTAGGCGGGCTAGGCGAGCCGAGACTACGAGGGTTACATTGGGTTGCATGCATGGCTCGGGTGGTGAGGTGATGGATGTCCAAGACAAGTACAACTAGAGGAGTCTCAAGTGTTGGCCAATTCCTTGATTTTAGAGATTAGATGACAAGATGACAAATCCCTTAATTTTAGGGAAGTGGGCTTTAATTTAGGGATTTATCTATTACCATTTGTTAAGTTATTTATTAGTTTATTTCATTTATGTTAGACACTTGATAAGATTGTTTCCCTAAACTTAGGAGTTTAAATTATTTTGGAATTAGGATTTATAAGTTGTTGAATTATTTTGGGATTAGGACTTAGAAATTGTTGGATTTGTGTTGGGATTAGGATTTCAAAACAAAACTACTATTTATTTGGGTTTTTGGCTTGTAAACTATCATTATGTTATTTTGAATGATTGAGAATTTTCTCTTCCAACTTTTGGAAATTGAATACTATCTTGAGTTAGTCTTAATTTTCACCAACCAAACTATTGGGATCTTTGTGTTGTCTTGAGGTAACCCTAAATTCAATCACCCAACACGCCACAAACACGTGAGTGAGAGTGAGGCTTCCATCATTGCGTCGTGAGTCCCTTGCCATGGGTCCCAGAGAAGAAAGTAGAGAAGAAAAAGAAAAAAAGAAGAGAAGGAAATTCACCAGCGTCTTCTGCTCCTAACAGTCCCCTTCCTTCGAAGTGAGCAAATTCATTGATCTTTTAACGTCCCCTTGCAACCGACCTTCTAGCCACAAGATTTCTTGGTTTGTTTTGGATGTGAACACCCTTGAAAAGAATCTGAGCTAATGTCCATCAAATCGTTGCACTAAATTCTAATGACAAGCTATAAATGCCAAATCCACAGTTAGCTCCTAACAATGATGTTACACCTCAGAAGCCAACAATATTATTAATGCAACAGTACTAGATAATTCATTACCCACAGACTGGACTTTAGTCAATTTCTAGCAACATTCTATATATTCTAAAGAAATCTCTGGTTGTTGATAAGTCCAAAAAATAAAAAATAAAATAAAATGATTGGAGATTTTCGGTTGAGAGACAATGACATATCAGCTATTGCAGTAATGATATCCCAGAGATCTGAAAACGAAACCGATCCTTGCCTTCAAATTTCAGATAGTGGTTTCCATACCTGCCACTGGACCCTTTTCTTTCTTTTCCCCTTTGCTTTGTCTCTAAATCTTCTCTCCCATTCAGATTTTAAATCGCATTTACTTTTGGTTGTTTTCCTTCGATCCACGTCTTCCCAAGTTCCAACCATCATAGTTTTCTTGAGCTTGGACAATATCAAGAATCCTTTTGCAGATGTTTTTCCAGGTGACCTTTTTAACGAGTACTGCTGTCTGATATTTTAATAGAGAATACAGTGTTCTATCATTTTCATGGTTATTGCATGAATAACCCCTTTTATGATCTCTGTACCCCCCAACTTTTACCGTGACTTCTTGTCCTGCAAGGAGTTGGGAACTCTGAAATGGTATTAAAGTCAATTTAATAACATGGTGGCCTTGTAGACATTTATTCGTTGTGCATGGTATCGTAGCCAATGTAAATAGCATGGAGTTCTGCAACTTTCTTGAGCTTTAAAGGTGCTAATGGAGATGAATAACAAGGAAACAGTGTCCAAGATGGATGGTTACGAAGTGATAGAACAGATTGGAAGAGGAACATCCGGAGCAGCATTTCTCGTTCTACACAAATTGGAGAGAAAGAAGTAAGGAATATTACTTTCAAAACTTCTGTCCTTGTTTTCGTTGTCAATTTGTACTTAAATATGTGTCCTAGGTGATGAAAATAATGACCATTATTGGAAATAGAGTTAATGCTATCGGTTATAATACAGTTATTTGGAATAAATTAGAGTTCTCATATTACACGGTTACAACTTGAAAAAACTTCAAAGAGTTCAGAAATTAAACATTATATGGGGAAGCTGTGTTTCGTTTGTCTGCATAAGAAATGTCACACAAGTTGTTTGCTGATGAATAAGCCTGAAAGTTTGGCAAAAACTTTGTATAAGCACCTGTGTAGTTTTGCTTTGGTCTCTTCCATCTTCTTCTTCTTCTTCTTCTTCTTCTTCTTCTTCTCTTTCTCCTTCTTCTCCTCCTCCTCCTCCTTCTCTCTCTCTGTCTCTCACAGAAAGCTATTCTACCATCCTTACTTTTATATTGGTATTTTTAGGTATGTTTTGAAGAAGATTCGTTTGTCTAGACAAACAGAAAAATTCAAGCGTGCAGCACATCAAGAGGTTATCCTTTATAGTACCCTTTGTGCCATATTTAGTTTTTTTATCATGTTCTTTACACTTGATGTGACGTTTACATTTTAGTTTATGGCAAAAGTGTTTCTACGTTTTGCTATACCACCAATACGCATGTGAATAACCCTGCATCATGAAAACTATAATGCTACACCTATTGAGAATGGGGAGAGGCTCACCTGCCTCTGCCACCATCCTGTAGGATCTGATAAAAGAGATCCTGTTCAAGTAAGGTTGAGATTCAATCATTTCCATCTGGAATTTTCATGCAACAGAATATCTGACGAATATAAAAAAATCACAGAAGAATATCTGCTTGCATACTAAAATCCAAGACTTCCTTTGGTAGGTTACTGAAATCCTAGACAGATAGAGGAGAAATCGAGTAACTTCTAACCTTTGGTCTGCTGCAGATGAATATGATTGCAAAGCTAAATAACCCTTATATTGTGGAGTACAAAGATGCATGGGTGGAAAAGGTAGTCTATTACCAACTTGGAACTTCTATAATATTATACCAAAAATTTGAAAGCAGATTTTTGTGTTATTTGCTGGAATCTAATGAAACAGTATAAAGGGAAAATCATGACCTGAACCACACCATGAATGTTATTGTCATGCTGATTTTTATGATTTTTGTATCACAGGAATGTTTTATCTGCATTGTGACTAGTTACTGTGAGGGAGGAGATATGTAAGTCAGCACCATTTAGAACTTTGAATATAGCTATCTAAATTTCTGGATTCTAAGAAAGTTGAGGACCATTCCTCATTGGTGATAGAACTTTGACATGGAATTTCCTTCCATACCAGCATTTCTTTTACTCGTCTTCTTTCCTGAAATCCTTTCTCTTGACAATCTAAAGCAAAGCTTATCATACAGGGCTGAGATGATAAGGAAAGCTAGAGGAACATTTTTTTCAGAAGAGGTAACGAACATAAATAACTGCATGAAAAAGGAAGTCCCCTGATGCACGTATGATAATTGACACTTGATACTCACAATCTTCAACTTTTCATCCAGAAGCTCTGTAAATGGCTGACCCAGCTATTGCTAGCTGTGGACTACCTCCATTCCAACCGTGTTCTTCACAGGGATTTAAAGGTACATACCTCTAGCTAGAATCAGTTATTGAGAGCAGAATATCTTCCTGCAGTAAATAACTTCATCATCTGTTTTCAGTGCTCCAACATATTCCTCACAAAAAGCAATGACGCCAGGCTTGGTGAGAAGGCATATATGTAGATCTTCTCTATACCGGATATTATTTCATTTATATTCGAAGAATATTCATCTCACATTATATTTGCAGGTGACTTCGGACTTTCTAGATTGCTTAACAAAGAAGACCTTGCTTCCTCGGTAATGATCGAATTGCCTCTTTGATCCAATGGCATTGGTGCATTGGTTGCAATCTTCTATATTAACGTACAGGTTGCATTGACAATTACCGCATCACAAGAGGAAATATGCTGTAAAAGAATATACTTTGTCCGATAGGAGATCATAACTTGGATGGATCGAGGCTTTGAGCTACTCCTTTCACTCCTCTTAGAGCCAACACCTATATAGATCGAGGATAAACGCCAGTAATGTTTAAAACCATTTAATTTACTGCAGCGCCTCTCACTTTTGAGGCACCACTTGAGCATACAAGTATATTCGTTGTTTTTTGGATGGCGCTTTATATTTGATTGTTCTATTCTTTCATGTGCTCAGTAGCATATGAAGGCTTTCTTGGGTCTGGTGGATAGCTGAAAGGATTGGTTTTGAGTTGAAGAGCCAACAATAGCAGGAAACATATTGCATAATGGAGGCCAGCCATTTAAATTGAGTTCTTGCTTGCTTTCCAAGAAAAATAGGCTTAAATCCTCCTTGCGGAATTGTCAAATGTGGAAAGACACCACATTTCAGAACTTTCAGTGGTGTGGTGTTTTTAGCTATATCTAGCAGAACCTCTTACTGAATTATGATTTTGTTCTTACCCTTTTTGAGCGGGTTTTCATTTAAGTAATTTTCTATGTTCAAAAGTTCTTGGTGAAATCTGAATGCTCATATTAAACTAATGATTGTACTTCATATGCAATGTAGGTTGTGGGCACTCCCATCTACATGTGTCCAGAGCTTCTCGCTGATATACCCTATGGATACAAGTCCGACATATGGTCATTAGGTTGTAAATATCCGGTGAAATTTCATTTTACTCATCTAACGAACCACTTATTTTAGAACCCCAGAAATAACATTTCCAAATATCACAGGTTGCTGCATGTTTGAAATAGCAGCACATCAACCTCCATTTAGAGCTCCCGTAAGTGTTGTTTTTACCTATGGTAACCATATTTTCAAGTGATGGGAGTTGAAAATTGAACTATATTTCAATTTCTGGCTAACCAGTGAATGGGATTATTGATAAGTTAATGAAACAGGATATGGCTAGACTTGTTAACAAAATAATCCGCTCATCCATGTCCCCACTACCAGTTGTGTATTCCTCTACATTGTAAGTGAATGTTGTGATTTTGCAGCAAGAACCGAGTATATATATTCAGTACGAATATTTGACAACTAATGTAAGATGGAATGCAGGAAACAAATGATCAAAAGCATGCTAAGAAAGAGCCCAGACCACAGGCCAACAGTGAGTACAAATGACCTAACTCTTTCCTATCTTTCTCAAAGTAATGGATTTGTCCTAAAACTTTCACTTTTCAACACTTTAGGCTGCAGAACTGCTGAGGCACCCCCACTTACAACCATACCTTGCTCAATGCCACAGTATATGTCCTGTTTTCTTACCCGTAAAGTCCGAACACAGCAACAGGATTCGACCAAAAGGAAACCAACTATCTAACAAATTGAGTGTTGGAAAAGACACCAAAGATGGAAAGGCAAGGTCATCAAGGGAGCTGCAAAGCGTTGGGGTTGGAAAAACAAATGTATTCATTAAACAAGCAGCAAGTGAAACTGATACCTCTGGTTCTATTGGAATTAAAGTAGAGACAAATGTGGTTGATACCACGTGCAATTCTGAGCCAACATATAGAGTAGAAAAGGGTTTTAGAGTTATCCCCAATTCTGTTGAACAAATTGGAAATGCCAACTCAGAAACTGTCTCGATGCATGTGTCAACAGATTATCATGAAAATAGGAAGCAAGGATCTGCCTCTAAGGACTCCCAGATAATGCATGAGGAACAAGAAGTTGCCAGAGAAGCCAACACCAAGGTTGGGAATGCTAGTGAAAAACTTCACAAGATAATGGCAACAACGTATGCAAATTGCAACTGTTGTGAAATGGCATCCCAGTCAAATAAAAATAACAAATGTGAGCGTTGTGTGGTGCCCAGATGCTGTTCACAAACTATAATGATCCAAACACATTCTTCCACAGTAAGGGAATCACTGGCAAGTAAAATTGCAGATCGTTGTGAAAATGAATTCAAAGGAAGAGAAGATAGTCTTGTCTCTTGTAAGAAGACACAGAAAGAGGATATTTCCAACTCGAATGGAGTTGCTAGCAACTTCACTTCAACGAGTATGCCGACTTTGGTGCATGGTGATGAGACAAGAATTGAGCGGGATCCTCCAATCAGGCAAAGAGCTGAAGGTCTAGAGTCACTACTAGAGATTTGTTCAAAGTTACTAAAACAAGAAAGGTTTGAGGAACTTGCAAGAGTGTTGAGACCTTTTGGTGAAGAAGCTGTGTCATCAAGAGAAACAGCAATTTGGTTGACTCAGACCCTAATGAATATTTGCAAAACTGTTAGTGGAAAAGAGTCTGTAATATAGCCTAGTTGTATGGCGTACCAAGCTGCCTAGTTAGTGACAAATTTCCTGGTGGCACTTTTCTGTCAGTTTTATTTGTTGATAAGAACCATCTATCAACACTTTGATAGGAATAAATCCGAAGTCATGACTCATACATTGCACTCGCATTATAAATCATATCCAGAATGTTGTTTAGTTTTCAGACTTTTTTCCCAGGAAATTACTTATAACTGTGTTTGAATAGAAATTGAATTAACAATGTTGCTCATGCCCTTTCCTGGGAATTTTATTTGTTGTATTTTTCAGTAATAGATTAGGTTGCACATATGGAAATGTACTCCAATGAAGATAAAATAAGAGTCAACACGTGAGAAATTTAATTGGAAATATTTAACTGCTCTATCATGTTAAATGTCTAAAAATTCAAGCTGAAAATGTCAGTTCAATCGGATTAAGAATTTGAGAGTAGCAAATCAGTTTCAATCTTCCCCTCCCCACCTTTTTATGTCATTCACTTATCATTATAAATTTAAAAAAAATGTAAAATCCAATATATTTTGCTCTTCAAGACACATGTACGAAACAAATTGATCATGCCTGACGCATGTTATGGCTTTAGTGAATGAATACAATAAAAAACATTCATCATTCATCAAGCACAAGTTATTTTGTATTTGAAGATTTTAATTCGAGTGCAGCCTAATGCTAAAACAAGTCTCATTTTGGAAGGACATAATGCAAATGCACTAGATTACACAGTAAACCTAACCAGTTCGAGAACACTTGAAAATTGTTGGTGTCACTAAAGATCATGAAGGCCTTTGGAGATTGGGACGATTCCCACAAGTAATCAAAACCAACCTGTGGTGGTTTAAGAGCATGAAGAACATTCACTGAATGATTGTCATAAATCATATTAAGTAGAATCTGGGGCATTCGAGAAGCATTTGAACAGTTGGACAAGCATGTACAGATGTCCCAGAGTTGTGTGGCTACCTTTGAATGTCTAACTTAGGCAAATGCTAACAGGCCAGCCATTTAGCTGGTAAGGCTTGGTGCATTTTAATCCCATTAACTACAACTTTTCAACATTATCAGAAGCATCTCAGAGATTTCCCAAAAGAAAATCACACAACAATGTCATCCAAAGTTTATTCATCATTATGTTGAAGACAAAACGCTGTAATGATCACCAATGAGTTTTTTAGCATTACAACAAATGAAGTACTTGTAAAAAAAAGGCATTGCAACAAATGAAGTTTTGCCAACATCATCAGAATCATCTCAGAGATATCCCAAAAGGAAAATCAGACAACAATGTCATCCAGGTATTGCGGACAGAAAATTTATTACATCATATCAAAGTTTATTCATTATTCCTTGAAGACAAAACGCTGTAACAATCGCCAATGAGTTTTTAGCACTACAACAAATGAAGTATCGAAATCTCAAAAGCCTTAATTAATAATCAAAACCATCTCTCAACACGTGAGTAGTCCCTCAGCTATAAATTAGTCGAACATTATCTCGGCTATCCAATTATATAAAACCCATCACCCCCTTTTCGAACTATATCCTGATGCCTATATATCCAACCCAAAAATGCTGAATATCATTAAACAAAAATAGAAATCTTAATCATACCCATTACTCGTACTACGATGCTTTCAATCCCTTCTGGTCCGCCTCCGCGATCTTCTTCCTGTTCTTCTCGATCTGTGACGCGACTTCTTGGGGCATATACTTCTCGTCATGCTTGGCCAACACCTCCGTAGCGGAGAAATAGCAATCGCCGCCCCTCGCCTTCCCGGAGACGCTCTTCGCCGAGACCTCCTTCTTAGTCTCCTCCGTGAATGGCTTCACGAACCCTTCCACCACCACGGAATGGCCCTCTCGGAACAGGTCCGGGAGTGAGCCCTGGTACTTGACCAGAATGTCGGTGATCAAGTCCGTGATCACGAACTCCATCTCGGCTGACGAGGCGGGATGTACTACGCTTCCCTCGAGGACCAAGCCGCCCAGTCGAAACTTGGTCTTCGAAGGGTTCTCGGCGTACTTCTGGAGCGCATCGGTGGGAGTGACGTAGAAGACGAGCTGGTCTTGGAAGTTGTTGAGGACGATGACGACGAAGCCAGCGACGCAGCTGAAGGTGATGGCGTAGGTCCAGAGGCGACGGGTCTGTAGCTGCCGGGCCCGGGCACCGATATCCACGGTCTTAGGACGGGTCGGGTGGCGCCGGGTGGCGGTAGAGAGAAAGCAGAGGCTGGAGAGGGAAAGATCGTTGGAGGAAAAGGACGGTGGGGGTTTGATGGGGGACATGAAAAGGGTGGTGGTGCTGGTAGTGGTTCGGAGGAGGTGGGATCTGAGGCGGAGGGAGAAGCGTGCGGCCATTGGGGGGGATTTTTCGGGATACTTTCTCCGGAAAGTAATATAAAAATGTGGGAGAAAAAGGGCGAGGATAGGGGTTTAGCTAAGGGTTTTGTGGGAAGGATTAGGCGTGGGAGAGGAGAGTTGAGGCGGCTAAGCGGAGGAAACAAAAAAACTGGTGGGGGAAAGGAGAGTCAAAGGTTGGGAGAGAAACACAACTGGGAAACCCGTTCCCTAGCAGCCAGAAGCGAAAGAATAATTTTAAAGGTACGTTTCAGAGGAAAATGAAACATTTCATGAAATGAAAAAATTCTCTACATCATATATGATTTATTATTATTATTTATTTAAATACATATTGATGCTTAATTATATATATTTAAACAAATTTCTATTACATATTAAATAAAAAAATATTACAGATTAATGTACGATAAAAGATAATAAAACTATATATATTGAAAAAAAATTACATATTAATATATGATATAAAATTATAAAATATAAATAACATTTCTCACCTAACAATAATAAAAACCAAATCTCAATAGGGCAGGGGAGGGCATATAATCCTTTTTTTTCGCACTTTACAGACAAGAATATTCGGAATTTTTTATTTGACTATTCTCGCGGAAAGTAGAGGTAATAAACTTCGATTTGACTAAATTCATAAACGTGGGAAGATAAATGTTTTACTCAGAAATAAATTCATAAATTTATATTTATTTGTTAAATTATTAAATTATTTTTATTATAAAATATATTTAATATATTAGATGAAATTATATAAATTTATTTTTTTAAATCTTTTTGTTGTTGAATCACTTATCTAGTGAAAAAGTATAAGGATTAAAATTTTATGAGTAATATTATATGTACTTACATTTTTATTTATAAGACTTATTTTTTGAATTATTTTTTAAATTTTAAATTTCATGATTTTCAGTATATTAATAATGATACATAGAGAAGTAAATTTTTTATAAATTTTTTTTAAATATATTTAGCATTTTTTAAATTTATATTACTATTTATTTTAATTTTCTTTTTTTTTTTAATTTGAAGAGACAAATACATCATTATTATTATTATTCTTATTATTATTTAATGTGATGAGATCTAAAGGATCTATTTTCAAGGATGAGATCTAAAGGATCTATTTTCAAGGATGAGATTGTTCAATCCAAGTGTTGTCGCTTCCTTGAGTACTAGAGGGGTGGGGTGGCTCTCGGGTTCTCTAGTTGGGGTTCTTCCATAAGGCTTCTTGGGCAAAGAGGAGCTTATAATTTGTCTTTTCACAAATGAGCTAGCATGCCTTGGAATATGTCAGTCCAAAGGATTTTAGGATCGAATCTTACCACTGTGCACACGAGCCGTCTTCCTCTTGCGTTCGAGTCGAGTAAAGCTAGGGGTATTTCAGTGATTCCATTTATATGGGCCTCTGTTGTCTGGGCTCGGGCCAATCCCTCTCACAGTCCCAATGTTTCTAACCGCCAACTCCCAACAAAGTCATACGAACGGCCATGCAAAGTTTGGTATAGACTCTTGCAGAAGAAAATGGAGACTCCACTCCACCATTCTAGCTCATAAAAGATCATTTATCTTAAACGTTTCTTGGACCGCCCGAGCAAACCATCTCTTTCTTCTTCCGTAGAGATCCCAAATCTTTTTCCCACGGCCTTTTAAATAGCTTTCATGTCGATGGAGTGCCCACCGACCAACTCTCATTCTCTATCTCACCGAATCAAAGCCCCGACTGTTCCCGCTATTTCGCTTTCTATTTTTGAGGTTACTGAAATTAACTTCTTGGGTACAAGAAAAAACCCGCTATGGATTCCCAGCTCTTGGTGGCCCTTGCACTCTCACTTGTTGGTGGACTGAGTAATTCTGTAGGTGAGTGAAGCCTCCAGAGTTTCAAATTCAAATCTTTTATCCCATTGAAGGAACATTTCGCGGATTTGATTATTCAATTGTGCTTTTGGGTACGGTTAACTACGGAATTTGCTTTCTTTGTTTTATTCTTTTCTGGGATTTGAATGTGTATACAAGTATTATATTGGAAGGAATTGGTTGATGGGTTGTTTTAAATTGGCTTGTAAATTCAGAAATTTGAATTTTAGGCTCATTTACTTTATTACTTATCTGTGATTAATGCTCTTCTTTGCGACCCAGACCTTGCTGAGTGGAGTTTAGTAGTTGGATGCTTATCCAAGTCCATATGTTTTGGCGGGAAATTATGTCTTCGTATGATTTGTTGGAGATAAACATATAATTTCCATATAAATAGGGACCAATACTTTATATTCAATCACAATTCAGAATAGCAAAGATGTAGCCTTCAAAGTTTCTTCCCCTCCTCTTTATTTCAATTTCTTTTATATTTTCTATCATGGTATTAGAGCCCTTGGTTAACGCCAGACTCAATACAATGGATATCTATTTTAAAGTTCTTTTGTTAGCTTTACCTCTCACTAAATTTTGATTGCAGTTTAACCATGTTTCATCTCAAATTCACACATTTGGAGCATTTTTATTAGTTGTGAGCCTTTTATTTTTTATTTTTTGGGTTTTGGTCTATTGTGAGTATTGTTTAAAGTCTCAGATCAATTTTTGACTTTTGTTTTTATAAATTTTGGTCCTATAGTTGACCAAGGCCATATGTAGCCCATTGCCAACCTATTATTAGCCCTTTGTTGACTTTGGGACATTATCAACCTATTCTTGGCCATAGATCCAGATATGATGTTCCAACTGTCAGCCACTCCATCACTAACGCCACTTTTATCATTTCATCAGCGATCAATCAACGGATATGAAGGCTACACTTAAATTTTTCAACCTTGAGTTTAAGGGGGGAATGTTGGAGATAATATCAAATCAAGAATTTGATTTGATATTGAATAATTCTATTTGAAGGCCTTTACACCACATAGTATCCACGTGGCATAATTTGATTTGGAAGATAAATTTTAAAATTTGAATCTTACAAATCAAATTATGACATGTGAATGGTATGTGATGTAGAGGCCTTAGAATAAATAGAATTTCTCTTTGATATTATCTTTATTTTATTTTCATAATGATTAAGATATTTACCTTATTTCATTTCCATGTAATTTCCCTATAAATTGGGACCAATGCTTTGTACTCAAACACACTTGAGAATAAGAAAGATGTAGCCTTCAAAGTCGTTCTCCCTCATTCTCCTCCTTCTCTCTTTGTTTCAATTTCTTTTATATTTATATTTCTTGATTTGATATTATCTCCAACCTGATATGCTAATGCATTGTGGGATAATACATCATTTCAATTTTTAGTCTTACCTTTCATAATCGACATGCCCTTCTGCTCAAGGGCATCTTAGTGTTGTAGAATAACGTGTTCTAATGCAAACATTTGTTTAGTCTTTCGTTATATATTCGACGCAAAGGTTTCCTGGATTTCATAAACACATTTTGAGAAGTTTTCACACTCATGGTCTGTGTGTATATCTGAGTCATACAAGTTTTAGTAGTAATATAGCTTTCTTCCTTAACTTACCCAACTCTAGCAAGCTCAAACATCATACATCATTCCTGCTCATGTTAGAAGCATCTTTATTCGAAACTTTCTGATTTACAGCGGATCTGGTCCTTTTTTTTGGTTACTTCGTGGCCTTGGAGAAGGATATAAGTAGTTACACATTTGCTTTTGTTTCCTAGTCTAATTTTATGTTCTGGAATGTTGAACAGGAGCACTGTTTGTGATTGTTAATCAGGCTCCCAATTTGAAGGTGCTTGGGCTTTTACAGGTAATTATCAGTAATGAGCCTCTTCATTTCTTAATCCTAAACTCTGGATAGCTTGCCTGGGCCATGTGATACCCCTCATTTCCTTAATTACTGTCATTTCGTCTTCTAGATAAAGTTTATATATATAGATACTTTCCAGATTATCATAGAATTGTGGAACGATTATCTTTGATTTGATCGCAGATTGACTTTCCCAATTAATATAATGTTGGGAGATAGATATTTTGTGTAGTACGATTATCTCTTCCTTGCAGGGATTTGCTGCAGGTCTGATGCTGAGCATATCATTCCTGGATTTGGCTCACAATGCTATGAATTCTATTGGCTTCTTGAAAGGCAATCTTTGGGTAAACTATATAATCCAATGAACTTTCATATGAATAAAGTTTTATTACATGATTTATTCATGTCCATTATTGTAATTAAATTCTAAGTTTTTGGCAAGGCAGTTTTTTGCAGGTGTCATATTCTTTGCTATTATTGCCAAATTTATCCCAGAGCCGACACTTGCTTCTGTTTCAGATGGGAAAACGAAAAAGGTACGAATGATTTAGTTTTCTACTTTGTATTTCTTTATCAATGTACTATATGATGGAATATTTCTATCATGGATCAATAAATTAAAATTGTTGAAATTTGTTCACCTGAGCATAGAAATCTGGAGATGAAGATGGCAAGGACATTGTGAAAAGGCATCGCCGCCAACTCTTATACAGTGGGGTTGTTACAGCTATAGGTAACCTCATTGACATGGTTAAGTTGCTCATGGATTGCAGTGAATCATTCCAAAATTGATTGTATATGTTTGGTTAAACTTGAAACTGTAGTCGATTGATTTATTCCCTCTTTAAGCGATATGGCTATGAATAAAGACATAGGACACGTAGGTTTAAAGGCTTGAATTTATGGTGCTCAATCTTTCAAATTTTTTTTTTTTTTTTTGATGTTCTGATAATGGAAATTTTCTATTTTTTGAAATTTAATTTTATTTCTCTGAGAAATAAGGTATGGCATGTTTTTTGGGCTAATATGCCGAATCCCATTGTAATATACGTTCTTTTATCACCTAGTAGGCTAACAAGAACAAATATCCTTAAGATTATTTATGATTATTTTTAAGAATTAGAAGGTACAAACCAGCCCGGAATGAGACCTGAGCCATATTGTGACTGGGTGGCATTTCATGACCAGACCATTAACTTGGATGATGCATCGAGTGCCACTTTGTGTTATGGATAATACCACCACACCCACAAACAATGATAACAAGATAGATAGTGAAATAACTGCAGAAACACAAGAATCAAGCACACACACACGACATACAGAATTTAACGTGGTTCGGCAATGTGCCTACATCCACAGAGCTACAGAGAATTCTATTCTAGGGGAGATTACAATCACACAGTGAGTTACAAGAGCTTCCCTCTACTCATAATTTCAACTCTCTAACAAGAATGCTCTACACGCTAGGGGTGGGCAGTGGGGGCCCATACCCCACCCCCATCCACCCCACCCAGCATCATGCGGGTAGCACCCCTACTACACACCGTTTTTGTTCCTCTCTTTGTTCAATCTCGTACATATTGAACAGAAATGTTACATATTTATAGGAAACAACATCATAAACCCTAATCTGGCAAAATAGGGTTATTTGCTCCAACAGAGTGTCGAGTGTGCCTAAAGCAAACAGTTTGTCCAACATTGACTCGAGCCAACCATCAAGCACACCTTGAGCGGACACTAGGGTGGTTGTGCTTCGCTCGAGTCCACCGTCACGCACACCTCGAACGAACAATCTGTCTGAGCTTCGCTCGAGCAATAGTCGAGCGAATAATCTGCCTAGCGCTTCTCAGCTCACAAAGCCAGGCTCCATAACCCAACACTTTGTGTGTTGTGTTTAAATGATATTTTCCATAATGTGCACATAAAGGGTAGCAAATGTTCTTTATAGAGATGTTATCCAATAAAATTATCAGCGTTATATAATTTTCTGAGCAAAGTATCCCAAGGTATGTTGGTCATTACAAATTTAAATACAGCGCTCTTGAATAAATGATTTTGTGAATTTATATTATCGTATTTGGAAGTTTTAAGAATTCATGACTTGGATGCTTGGCAGACTAAGAACTTAGTCTGAGTAGCTACTCCAATAAAATCAGTAGACAGATCTGGCTGCCAAAACTAATCCTGATGATGAAACTAAACATTTATGACTTGGATGCTTTGCAGACCAAGAAACTCATAATTCAAGGCACTGAGAAATTGCAAACTTCGATCTTTATGATTTACTCCATTTTTCTATTTAAACGAAGTGCTTGTTTTGGTCATGTATAACGAAAAATTTGTGTCCTACAAGTTGCAGGCATAAGCTTGCACAATTTTCCTGAAGGAATGGCAGTGTTCCTTGGGTCAATGAAGGTATTGCCAGCAATTTCTTTTAAACTGTTGTGGTAGTGTTGAGATAAATTTTATGAGATGTTTTATGGCCTTCATTATGAATGTACTTCTTTGACTTGAATCAGAAGTTCCATGTAAATTATTTTTGGGAAAGAATGTTCTTTCACTTATCATTGTGCTTATGCATTTCATGTTGAAGAATATGAATCCGATTTTCCCTCAATGCTATTGCACATGTACGGCAGCAGAGGTGCGGAGGCTGGGGAGACTTATGTATTCATCCTTCATGTTAACATATTGAAGGCAAAATAATTAAGTCAATTACAAATGGATTAACTTATTGCACAGCAGCTGTTTAGGAAGTATTGTGTTGTGTTTTATTCTGCATGACCAAACAGGCAGGTGGTTGATTTAAGAACTACCATCAAGTTGGTTGCTGTAAATTTTTTTTTTTTTGACATCCTTGCTTTACATTTTTAGACATTGTGGCCTTTCTTTGAGCCAATAAGCCTCCAACTAAAAAATGAAACTAATCAAATCTTCTGTGATCTTTCCATTTGTTCCTGATTTTCAATCTTTTGATACTTCAGACTAGTTGAATTTGGGCAACTATAGAGACTATGCTCATTTGTGGTTCGTAAAATAGTTTGAATTGATTGGATGCATATATAACCTGATCTGCGAGTATGCTAAGAGTTTGAATGTGTGCTCCCAAATTTCATTGAATTAATACTGCATAGTTTCACAGAATCTAGTTTTTATGAACATGGCCATGCTTCTTTGGTAGGGTCTTCGGGTTGGTGTCAACTTGGCCTTGGCCATTGCTCTACACAACATTCCAGAGGTGTGTATTCTCCGTTCCTTTAGCTTATTTATATTGCATAAAGTGATATTAGTTCTTTCGGATGCTTGCACTTGCCATGAATAACAGGAATTTCTAACTTCCAACTGCTCACAAATTCTGGATTGTTATATTGATAACTTAAGGGATCAATCCTTTACTTCCCACCAGATGAATAAGGGCTGATTGAGCCCATATTCTGGTTTCATAAGCAGCCAATTCGGCATGCAATCCACTTAGAATAGCTTTATTCACATACCTTTTCATGCATGTACTAGAATTAACTTTCTGCAGTAAGATGTCAAGTAGTACTTGCAAAGGGTTACCTCAAAAAATCTAAAATGCATTTGGCTTCTTTCATCAATGTAGTAAGTTTATTTTAGTGGAGAAGAAAGGTTTACTGTTTGGGTCCATGGGTGAGATACAGTGCTTATAGCTAGGCTTCAGAAATTAGGTTGTAACTTGAAATAGGGTATGTATTTTTAGGCTAAAATTGGGCTTCTGTATATCAGGGGTTCTGGAGAACTTTTGCAAGGAAATGTTGTGAACATCAACATGATTATTAAAATTTGTAAAACTAATTAATCAGACTATGTAAACTAATCAAAGAAACTCCATGAGATAAGGTTTAGTGAAAAAAAGAAGAAGCTTTTTCATGAGGTTGTCCATCGGCTAAAAGTTTACTTTAACATTACTGAGTAGAACAAGGCAAAATAGAGATCCTTCTGTAATCTTTTAGGGGCCTGCAATATCAAAAAGTCTAAGTGCATGCATATATGGCTTTGGCATTTATTTTTGGATAGGAAAAATGGGGCTTATATAAAAAGTTCAGTGATTCTATTCTGTTTAAGATAAATATTTTTCCGATACCCATATGAGGTACTGAAACAATTTTTAACTTATATCTAGATACACAGAACTAGATTTTGGAAGAATATTATAATTTGAACAACTTTAAAAAGAGCCAAACGAAGTTAAGAATGTGGTGATCCTGCACATCAATCCAATTGTCTATCTCATTTGCTTATATTTGATGTGTTTGATTGTACCAGTTTTTTTCTAAAGGTTCTTCATTACTGTCTAGGAAACATTCTTCTGGACTGTAGGTGTAAACTGTTCTCAATCATTCTTAAATTCCTTCTATTTGGGTATCTCGATGAAACTTCAATTATGTTATGGAATATAATTGTAATATGATTGGTCCATGAAAGGGCTGTTTTTAGATTGTTTACTTCCTAAAAACCTCTATCAGAAAGCAGTTATGATTGGTGTTGGTCTGGTAGTCTCTCGGTTATGATATAGAATTAGAATGGTAATTAGATTGGTCAATGAAAAGTAGTATCATGGTACTGAGCTTAGTAGAGTCATTGGATTGTCACTTACAAGGTTCAATCCACTGGCCAATGTTGTCATATCTTCCCATCTCTGACAATTCAAAACTTCATTGTGTGATCAAGATTTTGGAAATCACAAAATTTACAATTTGCTTCAATTTTTTAGCTCTAACTGATAGCATCTCAGGCAGCTAACAGTAGTAATAATTTACAATAACAATAGTAACTATTTGATAACACATGATATTAAGCTAAAATCAATAAAATTGATTATCATTTTCCCTTGGTTTTGGAAACCGAGCCTGTCTTCTCATCAAATAATTACCATTTATGTCCGATACATTTCATTTTGCCCTTTTTTGGCTTTACAGGGTGTTGCTGTTGCACTTCCTATTTATTTTGCAACACAGAGGTGAGAATCTTTGAAGGCACCTTTAGTTCAGCTTTTTGAAACTATTTATAACTTGTCCGGAATGCCATACATTTTCTTTTTTCTTTTTGAATATTTATTTTTTTGCCTATGTTTCAATGCATAAACTAAACCATGGTTGGTCTTCCCATATGCAAATATTGATACTTTATCAGAAATATGAAAAGTGTTTAAAAGAGTAGCACTGATGGTAACAGCAGTTGGGTAGTGTCAGAGGTGGAGATCATTGCATACCTGGAAGCATGGTGTGAAAATTGGTTTCATGTGGTTAAAGAATTATTAGTTGTCAAGAGGTGATCACATAGTCGGCTGTTATTGTAAAGTCTGGTTGTGAAGTGTAGGCTGTTGGTGGTGTTGGAGGAGATGATATCTATGGTTGTGAACCTTTTAGCAGTGACTTCATTTGAATGTCAGTATTTGCAGTACTGTTTGTGGTACCAATGGTTGCGTGTGCTAGCACTTTGGAGGGAAAGTATGTCCGTCACAAGTGGTAACCCTTCAAGGGTAGAACTTGCTGCTGTTTATATTTTCTCTCCATTGAGAAAGAAAAAGTGCCTCTGAAATTTGTAACCCCTTCTGAACACAAGTTCATTGTTTTTCGCTTTTCAAAGTAAAATAAGAGCTTCTGAGATGCCACCTAAAGCATGCTAATAAATCCAGGGCTTCAATATGGCTCCAATGGGATCTTATTGGTTGTAGAAATCGGATTTGTAGTATGTGATGAGAATTTTCTCTTGATCACGCCATGGACATTACAGTTTCTAGATTTAACAATGTCCCAATTTTTCCTTTAAATTCTTTTGGTGCATATTGAAGAATAATTTATGAAGCTATAGTAAACTCATAGAAATCGCCTATGTGGTTAAATCATAAAATGGTTGTTTCTTCTACAACTCGCAGCAAATGGCAAGCATTCAAATTGGCTACACTTTCTGGTTTTGCTGAGCCCCTGGGTGTTATAGTTGTAGGTATGTCAACTGCTTTCTATTGTATAAAAGCTAAAGAAGGCATTTCTTTCTGCTTCTGAAAGAATTGAAAACATAAATTTGAGTGAAAGCCTTATTTTAACTAATAGATGTGATGTTTGTGAGGTTTAAACCTCAGTGTTGAAGTAAGGTTATGAGCCAGATACAGTGTGCGTTGCTCATTTGCAAAATTGTTTAATATATTTTTTTTATTTGTTTATTTGGCCTTGAAAACTAAACTTTAGGATGTTTTATTTGTAGCCTATCTATTCCCAAGCAGCTTGAGTCCTGAAATTCTTGAAGGCCTGCTTGGATCAGGTTAGCAATATGATCATTTCCTCGTCATCCCAGCTGATCAAAAACATATACTTGATACTCATAATGATTATTTGTTTCTTTGTTTTCAGTTGGAGGTGTGATGGCTTTTCTAACCCTGCATGAAATGCTGCCACTGGCATTTGATTATGCGGGGCAGAAGCAAGCTGTCAAGGCTGTGTTTTTTGGAATGGCTTTCATGTCTGCAAGGTAGTTGTTAGAATATTAATTATATTATTAAATACACATTTTCTTCATCAGCTCAAACTTTTATTTCAACATTAATAGAATTAATGGAGTAGAAATTCCATTTCAGAAGCCAATTGGAAGCCTTTCTTCATGAATCAAATGAAAATAGCAAAAGTATTTTGTTTTACTAGAAAATGAAGAGAGAGAGAGAGAGAGAGTATTCTAGTGGCAGCTCTAGAATAAGAAATTTTGCTCACTGAAGTGAAATCATGCCACTAATAAGAACTCAGACCTATCCTGTTTGCTGCGTGTGTGACATGAAACTGGTGATTCCACATCTAATGTGCTCTATTTGATTGGAGGTGAGTGACTTCCACTAGAATAAAGTTTCATATACATGTCTGTTAGGATGTACTTTGTGATGGAAATTAGTAGTTGTATTCACCTGTAAAGTGGAAAAAGTATCATCAACAGTGGGAAAATATCTCGGCTGTCTTGTCCAGATGGCACTTGGTGATTATCATTGGCATAACCCTACCCCATCACCAAAATAAGAACGGGATAAAAAGGAATAGAGAAAAATAAATTACCAACATACTACCTTAAATTGTCTTGGGAATGTACTACCGTTAACTCTTGCTCTGGGGTTTCTTCCACTGGACTAAAGAAAAACACAGCTCTCTATATGTTGTTTGTGTGCAATTCTCTTTAAGTTAGCTCTTGCCATCTGCCATTCTAGAACTGGTTGCATCAAAGTTACATATTAAACTATGAAATCAAACATTAAGGAGCATCGATTAGTTTTCATCTAGCTACTTTGCCCTTGTTTTATCCATCTTATACATATCTCTCTGCATCTTTGCAGCCTATATTTTCTTGAAATCAGCTTACCCGAGGAGATGAGCCTGTAGTCATGGATCAGCCAATTGTTATTCCCAGTGCTGTACATTCCTGAACTGTCATGATGGGTTTTCAAACAGTGCCTGCTTTTGTCAACTGGCATTGAAGACCTGTACTAAAGGTTGGCTTACTTTGATCTCCGCCAGCAGGTAGAGAGAAGGTAGCCCTGTCCTTGTACTGATCCCAGTTCGTATCATTAATATAGCAGACATGTACTTCACTGTTATTGCATTATTGGATTGGGGAAAAAAATGAAGATTCTATGAAAATTGTTTTCTTTTCATATCTTCCGTCATCCATCGTTCATGTTTGTGTGCATGTGTACACAATCTCAGATCATTTGTAGGCTTATTTTGGGGCCTTACTTTCTCTTTTCCCTGGATTGAAGAATAAATTATTTGTAACCCAAGTATTCCCCAGTGGACTGTTAGCTACCCCAACTTGGTTGGCACATAAAAATAAATAAATAAGCCCAATTTGGAGGTATAGGTAAGCCTGTAGTTTTCATTCTTGGTGATTTTATAAGAACAGGCATTGCCAATTTACCATGAGTAAATTTGCCATCATGACAGTGACTCCTTTTGCCTGTTGTTCTAAAAGGGATGGCAGGTTTAGGCAACTGATAGGACTGGATTTCATTGTGAATCCCACAATATCTTAAATCATTAATTTGTGTAATGGAAAATGATATAGGAAAATGCTAGTAGAGTCTCTCAAACATACCGCTCATGCATTTTAATTTTAATTTTAATTTTTTACTTAATAGTTAAGGAAGTAATTATTAATAAAATTATATATATATTTTTCTTAATGATTAAAAATGTTAAAAAAATACTTGAAAGAAAATCAAAAGAAAAAGAACAACAAATTTATAGCTAGCAGTACTTACCGCTGGGCGGCCCGCTAGCACCGTCCAAATGATATATAGTGCATCCTCTTCCCATTGCATAGACATGGCATTAACCATCAATCATTAAAATCTGTTCTTGTTTTCTAAAACACTAAATTCAATAATTGATGGATAACCTTACATCCACACAATGCGATAAGGTGTAATATATAACGTGTTTCATCAAAGAATTGCAGGATTCCCAATGAAAAATCCAACTATCAGACATCCAAACACGCATGCTAAAAAACTAGGTTTATGGATCATCATGCACAATGGGGCTCCGGGGCCACAATGGAAGAAAAACACTGTTCTTTAGATGTGCTAGAACAAGTACATTCATTTGCATATTCCCCAGTCTATTCTCTTACCCACCCCCTTAGCAATTTCACACTTCAAGGACGGATTGAGACATGTAAACCAAAAAGGAAAGTGGGGAAAACGAAAGTGAAAAGAAAGAAAATTACTACAGCATGGATTATAACTTTTGGATCAGCCCTTTTCTGGATTTCAGAGAAATGCATTGACACGTCTATAAATTTATGGGTTGGTGGATATTGTCAATTATATGAACGTTTCTACCTCATTAATAGTGTCTTCCTGATTTCCATCAATTGAAGTATTTATAATTTCAGGGCAATACAAAATCTCCGAGCAAAGTAATAGGAGCTGGGACAAAAATCTCATCAAAGAGATTCATGGGTTTAAAGATGTCTAGTCCCATCTTTCCATCGCATAGAAAAAGTGAGATTTTGATTGGATTCTTAAAAGTTGAATGAGAGAGAATGGGATATTGATGAGGGGAGAGGAAAAAAAGAAAAAAAGAGACCTACACCCAAAGCAGAAAAAAAAATAACAGAGAAGAAAAAGTGATTCACCAGCTAAAGGAGTGAAAAAAAGGAAAAAAGAATAAAGCCAAGTTTTCTCTTTTCTCTTTTTTATTTTTTTTTCCCAAATGCTTTATTGGGAGAGGGACAACGTCTAATTTCTTAAAAAAAAACAAAAACAAAAACAAACCTAATCATATGGAGCCATGGACTTATCGAGTTCACAAATTAGGTGGTTAATTTGGAATTGCTCCTTATAATATTGTCCAAAACTTTATTTAAAGATGCATGGTCTTTCAAAGTTTTAGTTGTAACGTCCGTCTAGGAAGTCCGGAGAGTTAAATCTTGTAATTTAAAAACCATTTCCTATAACATATTTATATATTTCAAATTCTCCATAAAATATAAAATTATTTATTCAAAACCAAAAACATATATTCTTCCATCAAGACTGTAGACACCAAAGAAATACCTTAATGAAATAAATTAAGATCTTCACAATGATTCAGAATTATCCATGACTCAAAATACCAAAATGACATAAAATAATAAATTTACTAAATAAAACTCTGTAATAAATTTTTGTATCATTTGACACTTATTCCTCTACGACTATCAAATCTTGCAGAATCAAAATTATCTGAAAAATATTATGGAGATAAGAGGTGAGTTATCAAGAACTCAATAAGCAAAGAACATATACTAGTATGTAAACATGAGCATTTACAAAGTTCATAATGCAAAACAAAATATTTTTATTTTCAGAATGCAGAATCAGAACATGTTATCAAAAATATCAGAGTGAAAACTCAAAAATATTCTTATTAAAAATTTCTTTGGCATAGCATAACTGTAACATTACGTTAGAAAAGAATTCCATGTTTAACCCATGTAGTAGGGTTGTGCAAACCCTTGCGGCCAACCGAGCAGTAAGGTCAAAACGGAACAGAAACAGGATATCATGCCAGAGATTTTCAGAAGTCACATCATAGCATATTAGAGTACAGAACATATTCAGAATACAACAAACTCAGATCATAGTTATATAATTATGCACAAATTTTTATATTCGCTCCTTTTGCACATTTTATAAATTGAATGTCAAAAATAAGCTCATATCTACACGAATCATGACAGAAAATACATTTTCTTATACAAAGTTTCATTAGTAATGCAAAACAAATAACTGAGGTTATTTCAAATTTCTTTTCATAACAAAACATACATATTTTTCAAAATCGACCTCAGTTCATTTCTTTTATGCAAAATCTATCATAGAAACCCGCTTATATGGACTTTTTAGCTTTTCTAAATTTTCCCATAATAGTGTCAAACGAATATCAATCGTAACCTATAAAATAAATACGTAATTTGCTTAAATGTTCACTTAAACACATATTTGATATTTAAGTCTGAAATACTAAAATAACATATTTCTCTTAAAAATATCTCTAATTCTCGTAATCTTAAAATATCATCACTTCTCAAATTCATTGATATCCACTTAACCTTCACTTAACATAATTCCAACTCAATCACTAGTCTATTTAAATTCAAGCCCAACGCAACACAAGATATTATAGGTGTTTTGCAACAATTAAAAAAATCTGACTCAATATACCCACGTGAAGTAACATCATATGCCATGAGTTACAAATAAAGGGTAGGGATGTAATTAAAATTAAAGGAAAACTTGAATCTTTCATTGGAGGCTATGTGTGGTCTTAAGGGTATTTATGTAAAAATCTATAATAATGGGTAAAAAACAAAGGCTAGAAAAAGAAACAAATTTCAGAGGGGCTACATATGGTGAGGGAGGGACGTGCGAGATACTCACCGAGAGAGAACAACCGCAACAGAGCTGGGTGCGACAAATGGTGGTGATCAAGACGACGGAGCACTAAGAGAGAGCACGGCGTGAGGGAGAGAGATGTTACCTAGAGAGAGCGGGGGAGTAAGGTGCCCAACATCACTTCTGTGCAAGTGGAGGCGACATGGAGGGGCTGGCCAAGATGGGAAATGGCCTTATACAGTTGCTCTCAGCTTGCTGGCCTCTCGATTGTGGTGTTGGCAGGATGCTTTGCTTTATAGTAGCAAAACAAAGGTGTCTTTTAGGTGACTATGGCGTGGAGTAACAACGTGAGGGGGGAAAGGTCCTGGGCAGTAGCTTTTCGTGGGAAGGGGAGGGAAAAGCAGCAGTGCTCTAGTGTAGGCGATGCTACGGGACGATAGAGGGCTAGGTTTTGACGTCGGTTTAAGTAAAAAGTGGGCTCATAGCTTTTCCATCGTGGCTTTGGGGCTGAGCTACTGGGCGGCAGTGGCATTGTCCTTTAGGTTAGAGACTATGGGCTTTGGGGCAGGTGCGGTTTCTATTATAGCAACGCCACGGGATGTGACACAAGGACGTTACATTCCGGGCTGGGCTTGTTCGTGGTAGTGGCTAGGGGGTGCTGCGCGATTGTTACACAGTGGTCCCATGCTAGACGTTGGGATGTGAAGGGAAAAAAAAGAGCGATGCCTAAGAGGTGGTGTTGTTCGTGAAGAGTTGCTAGTCTTGGTTATCCACAGTGCAACGACGTGGAAGGGAGGCTTCAATGGAGATTTGCAGCAATGCTATTCTAGGAGAGAAGATGGTTGTTTTATCTAAATTGTGGTATATATAGCTACTGTTGAAAACCTTATTGGAAGTAGCCGTGCATGCCATGAGGTTTGATACTTGGTTCTCACGGCTTGGGTTGGGCCATTTCAAAGTATTTGGGCCTGCATGTAGTGTATGAAATTAACAAATGGACTGGGTTAGATGGTTAGAGGAATTTGAAAATCTCTTTGGCTTGTCCATAATTTTTCTCATGGGTAGGGTATTTTATCAATATTAATGAATCTTGACTCAAATTCTAAAATAATACAACATGTCCCCTAAAATTTCCAGGCAAATCTCACTTGGTCCAAAAATTTAACTTAATATTAAGCCCAATAAATCTATACTCTGTCAACATAAATTTTGGGGTCCGTAGCATGTTCTAAATTACTCGTTAACTCTCAAGTAGCTTTTCATACATATTACTCCCAATAATAATAAAAAAAAATGAATGTGGCTTGGACCCGGGTATTACATTAGTTGATTAATTTGGATAAGAAATGCAAAAGTATATAAAAAATTACAAAAAAAAAAATTATTGTACAAATTATCATAGCTTGATGTCATAATTATTTTATAATTTTTACATTCTAACATGCATTAAGTCACATAGCTTTGTAATAATGATCTGTTTGGACCAATTTGAGCAATTTTAATTCCAAAATAGATTAGGAGAAAATCCCAAGCCGATTCAAGCTATCTAATTTTACAGTGTATTTACCATATATATAATATATATATATATATATATATATAGGTCAAAGTAACGTGCAAAACACGTTTGCCTAGTTAAATCAAACAGTTGATTTACAAAAATAATATGTTTTTTTTACAAAACTTGTAAAACTAGTTTATGGCATGTATAGCTTAGAAGACATTGCTTCAACTTTTATACCAGTAATATAATTAATAGAATATTTTATAACACCCCTATTTTAATATATTTTAATTGAATGATTATTTTAATTAATTCAGATATTGGTCCTCTTGTTTTAAAAATAAATGTGAGTTTTGCAATATTATTTATAATATTTTTAAATTGTGAAATTATTTTTAATGTGTATTTCTTGTTATTGATTATTGTTATTATTTAAATTTCTCTTTAATTTAAATTAGTTGTTTGTGGGTTTTAAAATTATTGTTTGTTGGATTTTTATTTTTTATTTTATTTAAGTTATTCACTGCGTTTGAATTATTTTATTTAATTTACTGTTTTGAAATTCATTTTCGTTGGATCATCTCATTTATGTTCCTTCCTTTTTCTTTTT